>JBCJKH010043939.1:0-26575 GCA_039877255.1 Loriculus beryllinus
TCCCCTGATCATCCTCGTGGCCCTCCTCTGCACTTGTTCCAACAGTTCCATGTCCTTTTTGTGTTGAAGACACCAAAACTGCACACAGTGCTCCAGGTGAGGTCTAGACCTGGAATGACTGACCACATAATTCATCTTTTTTCGTCTTTTTTCCCCCCTCTTTTTATTCTGATTAACTTCTTAGATGTGTTCATTCATTTTGGTGTCTGCTGATGTCACTTCCTAGAGTAAATATCTATGAAGAAAAATACTCCCTGCTTGCATCAAAAGGATAGCATTTCCAAGAAGTGCTCAGTTGCTTCCATTGTTCACTTCTTTTTGTTTAAGCAATTATCAAGGTGTTGTAAAGGGTAACTCATACTTGGGACTCTGGGGTTGTACAATGTGATGTGCTAATGTCCAGTCTGAGGTATGAACAAAGTAGACTTTGCTCTGGCAAACTGGTGGGGACTCATTTCTCCTTATTGGTAGGATCTGAGCTTTCTCCTTAGCAAAGCTGTCAAATAGAAGGGGACAGGTGCTGAGCACTGCAGTTCTGGTAATGGCAATGGTTGCAGGGCATCTGTGATCCAGTCTTTCCTTCAGGGGCATAATATCTCACATATAGCTAGTCAAGAAACAGACACGTATCAAGAGTAAAGCCAGAGTGTAATTAAACAATAAAAATAGGACAAACAGTGCATTTCTAGGGAATTACAACATGCCTTGGGTGGAGTTTTAAGGCATAAGGCCAAAGGTTGGATGGTTTTCATCACCCAAGTCACACAGAAAACCCATAATGCTGACAGTGCTAGAGAAAGGAAGAGAGGGATGGTGTGGGCAGTCTTTCTGCATGCAGTTTAGAAACTAAGTTTTGATTTTATCCTGTTTGGGTACACAGGTGTCTGTTTTCTGCTTGCCTTTTGCTTTGTATGGCCTCAACTGGTTAACCTGCTAAAACTGCAGAATGACACTTGCATGTCCAACCAGCTAGTCGCTTTGTCAGCACCCAAGTAGATCTAATGTGTAGAGCAGGAAGTTTAACCCTGGATTAAGGCATTTTTTTGCAGATTCTGTGGTTGGGATGGGATTTCCGTGAGTAGAGCTCAAGACCAATGAGAGCAGCTGCTAACACTGGTATGGTATGGGGAATAAGGAACTGGGAGAATGAGAGGATCCCTGGGATGCTGTAAGCAGGACTGCTGAGGGGTCTGTGCTGCAGCTAAGGCTGGGAAGCCATGAGGTGACGTATCTGGGGTAACAGACACCCTGTGACTATGGGCTTGGCCAGAGATGGCCAGAGAATGAGCTGGGAGCCAGAGTTACATTGATTGGTGAGGTGAGATGAATGATGAGTGAGACTATTTCAGTGCTTTTCAGCGTGGACAATTAAAATATAATTGTGGCACCACCAGGTGTCTTGATGGCTACTACTGCACTCCCATGCAGGGGGCTGTGAGAGTTCAAGGAGCTGTGGGTGGCGTGGCCAGCTTCTTCCTCTTCATGCTGATCTTCTCCATGTGAACTTTCTAGGGGTCTGAAGCTTTACCCCAGATGTAGTTACAAGGTGATGCTTGCAGGTGCAGCATTTCTGTTACCTCTCTGTGCTCTTCCCCTCTGTTTTCTTCTGGCATTTGGCTGGAGAGACAGACAGAAGACTTCTGCTGAGAACCACAGCTGGCAGCAGGATGTCATCGCTCAGTGAGGGGCAGAAGCCAAACCCAGCACCCTCGCTGCGGTGGCAGCTCCCAGGAGAGTGTGAGAACAACAGGCTCTTGGAGAAGAGGTCTTATGAGGTGGTCCCCTTTGTGTCGGGCTGGCAATAAAGTGCTCAAAGACAGAACATGCTGATTCACAGAAACTGAGACTGTTTGTGGGAAAGGGTTGGCATTCACAAATATCTTGAGTTGAAAACTATTATGGAAATAAAGTTTTGGAACTGTCAGAATAGCTTTCTCATTCAAAATTACTTTTTGTTTTGAAAATTAAACTTAACCTATTAAAAAGTCACATTGAAAAGATGTTTTGAAATTGTCAAAACCAAATGTTGGCCTTGAACTCAATGTCCTTTTTTCTCTTTTTTTTTTTCTTTTCTCTGAAAATGTTAATAATTTAAACCTTTTCTCCCACTCTGAAATGCGGAAAACAATATTGATATCTACAAAACTGTTTACAGGGGAACAGGTTTCTCTTAGCTTAACATAATGAACTGTGCCACTTTAACATGGAGTAGCCCCATTTAAAAACAAGTTTCTAATAAGTTCACTTAAAAAAGGAATGAAACAATTCTATTGCTACATAAGCCACCTTTTACTGCCACAATTAATCTCCCACAAGTGCAAGCAGGTTTTCTGATTTTAGGCTTAAATTGATTACTGGTGATTGTAGTGCATTCAAAAGAAACCAAATACAGATGGTTAAGTTTGAGCAATGTTTTTCTCACACAGTATTTAACGTTCAAGAAAGTCATAAACCCAAGAAGTCCCAGTTCAGTACTGTGCAGCATGTCCTGCTGATGTGTTTATTTCTGTTGCCTGGATTTTAATCACTGGGATGTGCTCACTTCAGATGTGATGCTAAACATTGCCTGTTATTGTAATGCATTTCCCAGGAAAGTGCATTCTGACTAGCATGCAAAGCACAGGAGAAAAACTTAGGGGGATTATTATTATTTTTTTAAAAACATGGTCTTAAGAAAAACAATGGTTCATTCTTTCAAGGCCTGGATCCTGAGTCCTGTTTATCCTGTTACCAATCTGGCAAAGGGAAAGGCCTTCCAAGTGTGTGTGAATTACAGTTGTACCTGTGGCCCCACAGTGCCAACGGGCCATGCTCTAAGTGTGAATTCAGCTCCTCACAACTCACTGTCATACTTTCTGCCCGCACTGTGCCAGGAAGCTTCATGGTGTGGCTCACAGCCTTACCAATATGCTTAGTCAGGCTTGCAGGGCTGGACTCCCAGTCCCCGTCTGCTGTGTGAGGACATTAAAGACACCGCTATGCTTTTTCCTAAGAGTAGTGGTTTGTTGCAGAGTTCTTGACTATAATTATGTTCCACAGCAACCGTTGTGCAGCAAGACATGAGTCACTTGATGACTTCCAGTCCAGAGGTGGTTGAGTTTTAGTGGTGATGCAGATCTCTGGAGCAGCAAGTGAATTATATAGTGAAGCCTCGTTACTGACATCAATAGGTTAGCTGGGCCCGCTGGTTCAGCTTGTGTGATAGAAGTGCTTCTCACCACGGTGACGCCTGGGTGCTGCAGTGACATAAGATACATAGATAAGATTGCTTTTTTCTTTTTCTTTGCAACATTTTGGCACCTTTATAGTCCTATATATAGGACCTATATATAGGTTCAGTCTGTTGCATGGAAATGATGGTGGATAGTGCAGGTGTGTGGAAGGTAAAGCAGAATGGCTGTATGGGAAAGGTGGTAGCTTTCCAGTTTGCCCATATTATTAAAACTAAAACAAAAGATTTTCTTTTGCTAGGACTAGCTGGAACCTCAGCATCAGTTCCAACTCGGTCAAGCATAAGAACTGTTCATCCCGTGACCTTCCCCACTTTTGGTGCCTTTCAAGCATTTTTCACTTGGAAAACTTTATGACAGTAGTATCTTGCAATGTAAAACACTGTGTGCTTGGGACTTTATCATTCCAGTGCAACATCAAAAGCAGCAGGCTGGCAGATTTGCTGCTGGGCAAGTTGTGTGCCTTCATGCCATTAGTCCATGTTACTTGTGGAAGCACAGCACTCACTGCTTAGTGTGGAGGGCATAGAAAGAAAAGCACTGTTGGCGGGCATCATCAGCTAGTTGTTCTTGTCTGCAATTTCATGATGTTTAAGGCACAGTGGAGCTTTTTTCTCGTTATAAGAGTCACTATGCAGAAAACAGATCTCATGAAGTGCTGGTGTACTGTGTCACCCTGTTCCATCTTCATTTCAACATCACCCACTCCCGCCTTGCCTGAAAAGTTACACGCTCCACAGGATGCCTTGGGAAGACGGATTGTTTTCATTTGCAGAGAGGTTTGCAGCAGAGCACTTTTAAAATGACATTGTAAGAAATTGTTACAGTGCAAGACCTGCTCTGACTTTTATTTATATAAAAAGAGATCAGGGTTAGGATTTCTAGTTGGAAGAAACCCATGATTTTACTAGGACAGGGGGGCTCATTCTTCTCTCTTGGCATGCCATGCTCTCTGCAATCTATTTGAGAGGCAATAAAGGCAGTAATAAAGTGGCAATCAAAAACAACGCTTCAGTAGTCCTGAGCTGCAGTCTGTGGGATTTCATTTGGAACTTATTTACCTAACCTCCTCCCACACATCTATCTGTCTTAGGCACCTCCACGCGTCTCCTCTTTGGAGTACTACAGGCTGTCAGAGTCTTAAATTTAGTTCTCTCTCACAGCAGCCTGGAAGGGTTTATTGTTGGGAAGGGGAAGTGTGGAAGGGTAAGGGTATATGTGCATACAGGTATAGGAGTAACATCTTTGAAGTGAGGAGCAATAAATTTGCATCAGTGCCACATTATACCAGATTTACTGGCTCTCCTAAGAAGAAACCCATATTTGCCAGAGATGCACTGTCCTGCCACCGCATCTGAATGAGAACTTCGCCATGTCTCTGCATCACACTGTCCCGCAGTACAGAAAACTGGTGCCCTGGGGGGTCAAAGCTGTCGTGTTTGGGTGCTCTGAATTATAAAGTAGATATACCTGAGTGACTTACCTCACGGGAACTGAATGCACCTCTTGAGGTTCTTTCCACCCTGAATGAAGGTACGATCCTGTGATACCACATTTCACAAGTCCGGAGCCTGTGCTGCAGCCAGTAAGCAATCCTTCCCTTCACCCACACCTGTGGTTAGTTGGCTGCCTCAACAGTAGGACAGTAGCTGACACCAACAGCAGCGTTTCTGTCCTGGTGGTACAGCTGAGCAAATGGCTCAGGACGAAATTGATGTAGTATCTTTTATTGGCAGACATATAATAGAAGCAAGATATATATGAGTTGGTCATACCTTTTTCATATGCATTATTTTAGGTATTGTAGAAAGCTGCCTTCCACAGGTCTTTTCTCTGTACGTAGGTTATGAACCATTCTGTGAGGCTTCTTCACTGCTACTTTGCAATTAGGTATCAGAACTGTCAAGGCCTTGTTCCTGACCCAGCTGGAGCAGGTTTACAGCACTGCTAGTTTTCATAATCCCAAGTGGACAGGTTGAATGCTTCCTCTTCTTCCTCAGGATCACAAGAGTGACATATACTTTCTGTAGGCTTTTGGGCCAGTAGATACTGACCTGGATGTCATCAAGAAAGGCTGAAGAGAGGACAGAGTGATCTTAAAATTTGAAGCTATACACACAGAAGAAGTTTGTTTTCCAGTTTCTTGTTTTACATTACTACCCAAGAAGTCCTTTTCCTTTCTTCTCTCTGTATTTTTGCACATATCTTTTGTTGGTTGGAACATGTTTAAAAGGTAGAGCTAAACAGCTAGTAAACCAATACTGTATGGTTTTTATATGCATAGGTAGTCTTCTGTCTCTGGAGACTAATCGATTTAAGGCCCTAGGCTAATTGTTATACACACAGCTGATGGAAAATTCGGGCACAGGTGACCACGATTAAGGAACTTACGCAGAGCTTTTCCTTCAGTTTTCACTCTTCCAGAATAAGGCTGGGATTCTGTGTTCCTTGCTCAAGCAAAGTCCTGCTATGCAGCTGAGTCAAGGTAACGGGCTGTTGCCTGAATGAAGACTGCAGTATTTAAAAATATAGGGCCAAGCAGATTTTCTGCTCTTTATTAACTTTCTTCCTTGCTGTGGGATTTGAGCACATCCCAGTTTTTAATACATTTCTCTTTATAACATAGTCTGGGATGGAGAAAAATGTTATCTTCCCAAATCTGCCTATAGGGAACTGACATAGAGGGAGGTGAAAAACTTGACACCATGCCGGTTTCCAGTGGTACAGACGGGAATTTACTCAGGCGACTCACTGTCATAGCTATTAGCAAGGCATTTTTAAACATGCCCGTAGAGAAGTCTTTCTGAAAACCAGTGACATGGCAGAGCGGGGACTTGAACCCACCCTGGTGTCCCGGATGCTTAGCCAGTGCTGCAAATGCTGGATTATCCTTCCTGTCCTAACACTGTACTTAGTCCTGTCACTACTGCCTTTGATTTAGAAGGGCTGCTCTGAATAGAAAGACTGTACTCAGGGTGAGTAATGGTGGTGAAATTAGTCTGTCTTTTTAGTAGCTGATTTTTCAGCCTGGAAAATCTGGCATCTTCACAAACTGTGAATCAGTGCATCCAACTACAGATGTTATCCTCTGCAAATTGAGGATATCGTACAAAACCGTACTGCTGTTGAACTACAGAGGATACTTGCTTTCTCTTTGTAGGAGCAAAAGATCAGAGAAGGTAAAAAGCAAACTGGAGTAACACAAAGGAAGGGGAAAAAATGTGTTCAAAGGACCCCTGTCCCTCCCCAGCTTCCTGCTCCCTCCCCTTGCCCCCCGCCTCCTCTTCCTTCTGTCTCTAAGGGTTAAATATGCAAAGGGAAAAAATTGCTAGACTTTATGTCTGTGCTTGGTGGGAACTATTAAATTACGGCTGGATGTTTTTAATTATGCCACACATAAATGCCTGAACACAACAGCGTTTTAATCCAAATGTGAGCCTCATTTATGTGTGTTCTGTGTTTGCTCTGAAATGCACTGGCTGGCACTTGTTTGTGGTGGCCTCTTTGTGGCATTGTAACAGTGTGGGGGTTTTCGGCCCCCCCCCCCCTTTTTTTCCCCAAGTGCAAGGATGGGAGCTAGTGCTGGCAAGGGGGAAAGGAAATGGGTAATAAAACAGAGAGCTAAGCGGCTCACTGGAGCCAGCGATGCTGGGATCTGGTTAATTGCTCCGAAATGAAAAAGATTCGGGGGTTTTCATGAAATCCCATAGGTGCATTTGCCAAGCCTCAAATATTAGATTGAATTACAGTTTCTAATTCCTCCCCCCCTTTACCCACAGCCATGTGTCTTATTTCTTCCTAAGGCTTGTCCACTTTTCAGAGCAGTGAATGTAAGAGGGAAGCTGAATAAGGACTGCCTGACTGCTTGTTTTACACCTTCCCCACCTACGTCTTTCCTAATCCTACCTTTTATTAAAAACCAAGAAATCTGTCTCTTTCTCCTGCAGTGTATCCCGATCTGTTCGTGGATTTGAGGTTGAAACGTTGCCTATATGTTCTGCCTTGCAAGGGGCTGCGGGGAGGGTGAACGGAGGAAGACTGTCTCTGTCCCTTGTTCTCTACACCCACACACTAGCTAAGCATAATATAATCCTTTTCTGCATAGCCACCAAGACTTGTTTTCTTTAAAGGGGCTTTGACCTGTCCCTGTCATTTTCAGGAATAATTTTACATTGGCAGCCAGTTGTGCCAGCATTTTTACTATCCCACAACGGGATTTCGGCACCTGATTTGTGGGTGTAAAGGGACTGCACCGGGAAATCACGTCAGTGGCGTGGCTCAGAGAAGTAGCTGTCTCTGACATCAAATCCTTAAATGGTAGGATTGGTACCCACAGAACTGAAGCTGGACCTGAGGCTCTCCTGTGTATAAACCAGATCCGCACATCAAGATGCAAGCCCCAGTTACTGTGTTTTGCTAATGAGGGAACAACGTGTATTTTCTCAGTATGGATGTTTTGAGATTACAAGAAGTGCACCTTGATTATTAGGCTGGTATCTCATCCAAGTGTTGTTTTTCTTCTTGCAAGGGACTGTAAATCTTTCCCATTTCTTCCACCCCAGAGCTGGGGAGGCCCTCTGAGTCACCTAGGTCTGCACCAGCCTTGGAATAGACCTTTCTGCTGGAAGCTTCTCTGGCATGCTGTTCTGAGCTGACTGCTCTGGTGCTCTCGGCATCCCCCTACAGGCAGATAATTCTTATGCACTACTTCAGGGATCTCCGGGTTTTGCTTTTTGCTTTTGTTTCAGCCTTTTTTGCTTTGTTTTGTCTTGTTTTGGGTAAAGGTGCTTCTGCATGCCAGCCTAAATCAGCTGGCTCAGTCCCTCTGTCCTCCTGGAAGTTGTTGTATCGAACATTCCTGTGTTATTTCTCACCTTCCTCATACCATTTACTGGGGAAGCTCCCCTGGAAATGAGTGTATGAAATGTTCCTTCGAAATTTACATGCACATTAGCAATTAAATGTAAGTTCCTACTTTCAGTCTGCTGTGATTATTTTAAATCGTTATAAATTAAAAGCCCCAGTTTCCACTCAAAGGCAAGAAGGAATTGAGCCGCTGTTTAGCTGGCAATGTCTACACAGCTATTCACATAGCCTCTGCCGTTAGGCACTAGTCTGGGCTGCCTAGCTTCAGAGAGCAGAGCAACTGAGGGCATGCTCTAGTAAAGCATGCTTTGATACTTCTGCTGTTTCCTTGTACGTGATCTCATGATGCATTGCTGTGGGGAGATTTAACTGTTCTGCCAACTTGTTTTCAAGAACTGTTTTCAAAGAGAATGGTTTTAAATTGCTCACTTGGGGGGTCATTTATTGTCTATATTTTTTAGTGCTGGGTTCTCAGGCATTTGAGGGCGAAATCTCTATTGTTCACCCACCTCCAAGATGATCAGAAATCACGGATTTTTGTTTAGCCACCCACTGTCTTTTGACCTGAATACTTCAATTTTTATTTCCCACCCAGTCCCTTCCTAATGTTAGCCACAGTCTTCCCATCTCTCTCTCACCCTGTAGGGTAAGGAAATGTGGTTTAATCCATGAATGACATTAATGCCATTGTGTGAATCATTAATGGATCCAGCATCACAAGCCCTAGGGGATCAAATATTTGCAAACCACTAGAGAGAGATTCTAATATCAAATACGTGGCAGGAATCATCTTGCTCGAAGAAAACAAAACAACCCTATTTAATACACAGAGAAGGTCATGGTGCTTAGAGAGAGCAGAGGAGCTTGTGTAATGGCCTTGAGGGGCCCAGTGGCAGCCATCCTGCTTCTCCCACCCTGTCCACAGCCACTCTCTCCCCTCCTCCCTGAGTGGCTCCCTTTCCAACTGACTAACCAGTTCCTTCCCACTTGTGGCATACAATGGCAGTTTTGAAGACTTGATGAAGCTGTTGCTGCCTTGTTCTTGCTCAAAACAAACAAAAGTCAAGATGAAGCAGGACTAACACAGAGGAAAATTAACAAAGTCAGAAACTGAGCTTTTGTGGTGGGGTAAGAGAGGAAAAGCTGAACACCTGCTGCTCTCTTGCAGTGCCATCCTGATTGCCCTGGAGGCTGCTGTTAATTCTGACTTTGCAGGCCTTTGTGTGAGTGCTTCTGCTTTGCCTTAGCCTCTGTTCGGAGACAGCACCAGGTTGTCTTGAAGTCCAAGAATAAGATGTACTCCTGTGACTGCTTGCTGGCACCTCTGATGATCCCAGCACTTCAGTAAGTGTTCAGAAATGGTCATTTTCTTGGTCTAATGGCAGGTGCTCACATTTGAGAATTTTGGCCAAACAGTTTTTGGGATATAAACACACAAGGTATATTTGGCTGTTGGCTCCTGGAGTATGCGTTACCTGTGTGAGAACAGGAATACTGTGCAAAAGCAGAGAAAGCAGATGGGAGTGCTCTGTGATGCATAACAGGACACAGACTTCCCCTAATGACCTCATCCTGCTAACCTTGAAAGGAAAACTCAGTGGTACTGCAAGCCCTTGTTCTGTGGAGACAATTATTCCCAAATATCGGGCGTCAATCCTTGACATTCCCTGCAAAAATTAGCTGGTTAATAAATATGGACAGTCTATCCAGGTAACTCAGTGGCAAAGCTAGATCCTGCTCTGGTGCAAGTGGCAAACCTAGAGATGTGTAAAACATCTTAGAACAGCTGTTGAAATGTTTGTGTAAAATGGAATTGCTTTCAAGAACCTACATGTCATTTAATTTCTGTTGTGCTCTATGAACTGGAATGTTGGAATATTGGAATCTCTGGTCCCAGAGGGTGGTGGTGGGAGCAGAAATACAAGTAGGGTTAGTTAATTTTATCAAGTATACAGAGCAAGCCTGAAATAATTAGAAGTGAGCTATCCTGGTTTGAACTGTATTCAGATCTGAAACTCTTTGCAAAGTAAACCTGGTCATTTGTATTGGAGTTCTTGCACTCCAGGTCCAGAGCTAACAGAGCAATGGGGAGTGGAAAAGTTAAAGTCAGTATTCTAAGAAATAGCAGGTAATACTCTGAGCTTTCAAACTCTTCAACGCTGATATCTGTAAACAGAGATTTGGTAAGTTTGCTTTTTGAAGCTCATTACTGTAGTGAACTTGTTAGTTCTCTGGTAACTATGAAGGTTTTGCCAGCAATGATGTCAGACACAGAATTAAAAGTATGTGTGGAACAGATAAGATAAAAGGTGTCTTCTCTTCTTTGAACATTGAGAGTTTTCTGATTGTAGTTTCTTGACCTTGTTGAAGTTAATACATGACAACACAAACTATTTTGGGATAGGGAAAAATAATCCTGCAGGCATGACAATAACAAAAAAAAACCCAAATAAAGAGAAAGCACCTCCTAACCAGATCCCTTGTATATAGAAGATTGATTTTCTGTGTTTGTGATTAAATGTCTTAATTTACTAAGCAAAGACTTGGAGAAAAAAAGAGAAATTATAAAAATAATGTTTAATCCATGCATATGGCTACTACAGAATCTTTCTAAATAATGGATCTTCTTCTGCACATCAGTGTTATTACAAAACTGGAAGAGCATCAAAGGAATCTTTTGCTTGCTGTATGAGCCTTGGGAAGTTAAATAATGAGATGAGGTTAGGTGAAGTGAAACTTACTTTTATAAAAATGGGCTAAAAATGGCTGTGAAAGGTAATATATAGGTACAAGCCCTCACTGGTGAAATTTCTAATCAGGATCAGCAATATTCCACCATTTATCAGGAAACACTGTAATGTTTTAAAAATTGAATTAGTTACTGTTCTGAACTGCATACCTCTTCTAAATATTGTACCTTTTGTTATTTCTACTGTAACTTATATGGACTATAGTATAAGTTCTGAAAATATAAACAGTAGGCAAGATGTTTTGGAGTGACAACTTCTACTAACAAGGTACAACCTAAACAGACTTCAAGGTCTATGCGCATTCCTTATGAAGCAGAAGCTTGTATGATAATGAAAGAGTCTCACGGTTTCTAAAAAGCTGTTTAAATCAGTGGACTTAAAGCAAGTCCTGTCAAAGTCAGAGGAAATTTTACCAGTGGAAACAGAATTAAGCCCAAAGGAGGTAGATGTTTTTTTCACTACCTTTGCAGCTTTTCATCTGCCACCATTGGAGCGAATGGAAAGGGTTTTCACTGACTTTGGTGCACAAAGGGATGTTAGCTGTGTAACCCAAGATACCTTGTGTGTGCCAAAGAACAAACGAAATTTAGCATGAGACCAGCTCTGCTGTAATTGTGATGATATAATACTCAAGAGCAAACAACTAAGAACCTCTTCTTAAAACAAGAATCCATCATGAATGCTCTAAGACCAAAGGGAAAATTTGCCTCTGGCCTCTGAGATTCCCTGCTGGGCAATGAAAAGAGGAGCTATATCATGCAGAAAATGATGAGGAAAGCGGAAAAGCCCTCAGGGGTAAAAAGCCTCTTTCCTTTCCTCCCTCCTCCTCTCCTGGCATAGCTATCTTTACTTGTGTGCATGATCCCATTGAGAAAAACCAGTTCAATATAGAACAAACTGAGAAAGTGCTAGTCCAGGCGGCCTCTTCTTTCCTTTCATGGATTAATGGCAACTGAAAATGAAAGGATTATTTAAGGCCACTTGGGCAATATTAAATACTGCCTATTGTGCGAGTCTAGGATCACATGTAGCCTGGAAACCAAAGGCAAAAAACCATGTTAGATTAGTGTAGGTGGACACCTACATTATGAAGCAGGGAGTTCATGGGTTTGCTTGTCAGGAGTTTGAGGATTGCCTGTTTGGAAGATGGAAATAAAATAAATGGGGTTTTGCAGTCAGCCTCTCTGAAATCTCACAGAAGCAGCCATGTTACCCAATCCTCTAGAAAACAGTGTCTCAGTGACTGTTCTCAGTGACCTTTTTTTCCTTGGGCTTCTGCTGAAGATACAAGAAGTCAAAGTTAAATCAAGTTCACTTTTCATTGTTTGTACTGATATGGGGCCGAACTGGGAATTATAAATTCTTCGAAGGCTGTAGCCTGTTTGTTAACCCGTTTCAGAACAACAGGAAAGCTTTCTTCCCTAAATCCATTCTGCTGTGTTTCCCTGCATGTTTATTAAAGGCTGTGGGTCAAACACAAACCATTTTCCAATCTTTGGTAGGAAATGCATTTTAAAGCCTGGCAGGACCTGAGGGAAATAAGAGCTGTAACGAGTGTACCCTGGGGTGTATCCCTCTGTGCTGGGACAGGAGCTGCCTTTTGAGTATCTCAATCTAGCTTTTGCCTCCTTCTGTATCAGCTGAAGGATCTAACTGCTCTGTTTCTCCAGTTCTGAACCAGTACAGATGTGCCAATGTCACTTTGTCTTTGCTGTGAGAAAACTAAACTGGAGAAATGATGTTTATATTCACTTGCTGAAATAAGATACATGCTTACTCTGTTACCACATAGATGTGAGTTGCATAGGTGGAAGCTTGCTGTCAGACCTCTTGTTGTTCTTTAAATTTATTATCTGACAATTTGATTGTACCCGAGAAGGTTTACATCTATAGGCTGTAAGAAAAGGCAGGGATATGAAAATGCATATCTCTAAGGTAAAGCAGCATAGACGTCCCTCAGGTCAGCTAGCTCAGAATCTGAAAAGGGTTGGGAGGGAAGAACAGAGGGCTAGTTTGCTTTGGTGTCATACAGTACTAACGTGACTGCTGCTTGGTGGGATTTGACCTAGTGTGGCAAAAATTTGCTTGGAACTAGACCCAGAAATCTCTTTGCATTAGATGGTGTGGTTTTGAACTGACATTTGTTTAGATGAGTTGAGTGAAAGGATTTAATGTAAGTCTGAGAACTTCTAACATACGTATTTTTTGGGCGGCCACTGGTCTTGTAGTACCCTGTAGAGGAAGAAGTTTCACTGACGCTGTCTGGAAAACGACTGAAGGAGATTAAACACAGAAATAAGCAGCAGAAGCCCACTGCATTTTCTTTGCACTGGAGTGTGTTGGTAGATGGCCTCCATCCCAAATTGTGCTAACTAGTTCTGCAGTCTGTGCAGCTCTGTGCTTCAAGAACCTGGCTGCCAGTGATCATATGGAAAAGCTCTCATTAAGGATGGACATTATGCAATGTTGGCAACATATGGGACTGGTGACTCTCTTTTTGCACAGACTGGGTATTCTTTACCTAGGTAAGGTAAAATAAGGGCCAAGTCACAGGTCATTCCTGAAGGTACTGGCCACATTGCACTGTGTGTTCTCCAGTTACAACTCTGGGTTCTTGAGAATTTAGAAATGAAATTGCAAAGGGTACATAGAAATGATTTAAACAAACAAGGGGTAGTAGCAGTAGCATACCTCTGCACAGAATACTTTGCGTCTTCCCAACCACTTCTTTGTCTCTGGTAAATCCTTTCTGCTTCTTTCTTTCTTGTTTGTTACAGCTTTGGACGTCTCACTGCATTAATATTTCCTATTCTGGATATTCTGAGTGTTGCTAAGGACAGAAAAAAAATGGACAGAATGAGAATTTTTGTGATTTTCATGTACAGATGTTGGTGTTCCTGACTTTTAGAAGTTAGTTAATAAAAAAGCCCCTAAACCCTGGGCTAAGGCTTTTCAAGTGGTCCCATGCTCACTTTCCCCTTTTATCTGACCTTTATTCTTTCAGGCTAGGAGACATTCTTTCCTATGTGTTAAGGAGTGATTGATTTCCTTCCCAGTCTGGATCTACAGCAGTCTCCTGTGTTATTTTGTCTAAGGTCCTTGTAGAGAGAAGTGGGAATTTTTGTTCCTCCTCTCTTACACAGAAATGTGGGTCTTGTTCTTGTTGTCTTTACTTTGAGCAGTGGGGAGGAGAAATTCCTTCCTGACAGATGAAAGAACAAACAATACAGAAATACAAGTATGTTGGAGGGTTGAGGGTGTCATTCTTATATCACACCACTGTAAGTAGCATTGAGGTCAGAGTAATATGTGTTGCATCACTTAATGGAAAATCTCCTTGCCCCCATGCCCATCTTTTCCCACTTGTGTTCTGCTCAGTTGTCCCAGATTTTTGTTGGACTGCTCTTCTCATGCCAGAATGGTCTTTGGAAGGAAACCCAGGCCAAAACGAAGCAGTGGCATGCTTTAGCAGGTTCCACAAGCAGCAGGAGGCACAGAACAGAGATAGGTGCTTTGGAGAGCCCTGCTCCAAGGTTTGGCCACAGGGAACATCAAACCTAAGGCTGTGGGGTCTTTACAAATGGGTGTATTGGAAAAGGGATAGCCATTTAACTGGCTGTGCTAAACATTACACAGCTAGTGCTAACTATAATACACTCTGAAAACTCTAATAACAAATTTTGGCTGGATTTATGGGTTGTAGGACAGAAGCCAAGTTAGCTGTTACTCAATCTTGATGTGTTTGGAGCGATCTCATCTTTATATGTCTGGAACTCTGTTTTTCTGACTTGGTTCCTTTGTAGCTTCAATAGTTTTTATCAGACTCTGACAATGCCATTCTTTCTCCAAGTTGGCTGAGGGTCAGAAGAGATGTTCTTTATCACACACGTTCTGTTTAATGGACTTTTCTTTTAATTTTCTTACTCAATTAACAAAGATTCTCCTGTCTTTAAAAATTGCAATTGCCTTTTTCCTGCCTACTCAGGAAGTGCTCGGTTTCCATTTTTCAGAGTAATTATAACTTTTCCATTAACTTGGTAGCTGTGATAGCACTTGCCATCTCTGATACACTCATGCACCCACCCACCCACATACAATGGTATCTGTAAGGGGGGCCGTCATGTGTCCATAGGGGTAACCCTGAAAGCCGCACGTACACCAGGGGCTACCTAACCTCTGGTGTAAGGCACAGCTCTCGGTGCCTTGTAGAAAATTTCTCTCTGTCTTAAGTTCACTTTTACACAAGGAAGGTTCCAGTGTAGTTGGTTTAACCCCTAACAAGAAAGGGGCAGAGGGTAATAATAAGTAATTTTGGCCTATGACAGTATTATTTCCTCTCTGTTTCTTTCCGTCTCTGTTTTTCTGTCTCTGTCTCTCTCCCCAGTTCTTTTCCTGGGAGATCTTGCATTTTCCTGTCCTGTAAAAGTCTGTACAAATCTAACTGACTTATGAGCAAATTATCTTTATACCTGCTCCTTGGATCACATCACATGTCTGCTGCTAAAGTTCCTGAATGTTCTTTGTACAGATCATGCAGCTGGCCACAGTTCAGTTAAAGTTTACAAAGTTAGCTAAAGGTGATCTTCTATATTAAAGGCTCTGGGCTAAAACACTGTTAGAACTATGATATGTTGCTACATCTACACTGCTCATCTGATAGATGTCAAAGGGACCCTATGGGATACAAGGAAGATTACCTATAATTTCAAAAAATTTAAACCTCACTAAAACATTTTTCTCTAGGAGATATGTGACTATTACTGCTACACTGAATGATGATTTTGCCTGTAATGTTAGTTATTAGTAACTTCTTCACTAAAAGCAATGACTGTACCCTATGTTAAGATCTTCATTAGTCATTTTGCTATCTGTTGGCTGAGATTTAATGATCTTTTTCAAAGATACATGAGATTTTTGTACTTTCATTTATGAACTAAAGGCATAATTAAGGTTTAGATTCTCTGGATATGTGCATCCTCACTTAAATGATGCTTTTTTGTACCATATTACTGTTTATATAAGTAATTCTAATTATAAGTAATTGGATTCAGGATGAGTGCTCTTTTCTGCCTTTTGTCTTCTGGAGCATATTTTATTTTAAACAATGATGCATGCTTTCTATTGTAACACCTTATAACTGCAAGTGGGGTTTTTGTTTTTTTTTTGTTGAATATATGCTTCCATATCTGTATCTGTAGCAAATACATGTATATCCAACAAAAGCCAAACCAAACCGAAGTCTGTGATGTAAATTCGTATGCCCCTAGCACAAGTATATGGTATACATGTGGTTTATTATAGCACCTAGCTGTATGTGTTGTACCTGGACAGGGAGGCGAAATATCTGGGTAATTCCAGGGCCTGATTCACCATTGCACTGATTGCTTTTCAGTGCTTTGGTCATGCAAAGTAATTGCAAACCTGGCTTTACTGGGCAGTTAAAGTGAGTTTACAGCTGCCTTATGTCAGGAAGCTGTGAAGCAGCCGATGAATCCAGTACAGGACTCAAGCTATTTCTGTGTGGTGAAAGCCTCTCCCCAGGCAGCCTTTCCACTGAGCCAGGGAGAGCGGAGCAGGGTGATAGCTGCAGTATAATACAGTGAGCTCCTTTGAGACTTTCAGTGAACTCCAGCATATCCACATTTGATTGTAGGAGCAGTCCTGCTTCCTTACAAGTCTAATCCTACTCACTGGGAACAAATACCACCCTGCCTCCACTGCAGTGTGGGCTGTAGTGGGGTTCTTTGCTTCACGGCTGAGGTGGCTACTTTGCCATGATGCCTACCGAAGTGTCTGCATCACATCTGCAGTACAGAATGGGGCTGTGGACTCTCTGAAAGGGAGAGAGAACAAAGCAGGTAGAAAAAACCCTGCCCATATTGCTTTTCAGCATTTATTTCTGAAGAGGGAATGCATGGAGGGCAATTGGTGCTTTTGTGCCTGATAACTCCTCTTTTGTCCTGCTCAGATCTTCCTCAATGCTGCCAAATAAAGGCTGAACTGTACTACAACTCACCCTGGGGTGTCTAAATTCTCCACTGCAGTGAGAAAAAAAAAGGTTTTTTTTTTTTTTAAGAAACAAATAAAGTAAAATAGGAAAAAAAATTACATAAGGTATAATAAATAAATGCAGAATAAAAATACACACAGACGAGGCTGCGCACACAATAGCTGGAAAGCAGGAGTGCAGCGGTGTTTTCCTCTGTCAGTGGGTCAGTGTGTTCTGTAAGCACTTCCATCCTGTCGAGGCCCTGGTAGGTCTCCACCTGCTAGCCGGCTCACTTGAGAGGCAGCGCTGACCTGGCCGCTCCCTCATTTTGCTGGCGCCAGCGGCTTGATGGGGCTTGCACTTTGATTATTTGTGTTAACAGTTAATTTAGCACCATGGACACGTGTGCCAAAGCTGCCTCCACTTCCTGCAGCCTTCCAACAAATGGGACTTTTATGAGATGCCTTTCACAGCTCCCCCGCCTCCTCCAGCTCTACTCCTTTGCCTGTCTTTCCCCCCACCCCTCCTCTGCTTTCCCTCCCCACCCCGAGCCGTCTCAATCTCAGCTGTAATCTCTTCTACATCTTGCAGGAAAAGAGCTATTTCTGGCAGCTCTGTCTCTAACACTCGCCCCACTCAAGCTGATTTAATGGAGATTTATGGACGCGAGGCTGTGCAGCTCTGAGGCGCTTTCCTGAAAAGGTTTTCTGTGCCTGTGTTACGTATGGAATTTATTTATTTAATGTTTGGTGTTGCAGCCACACTGTCAACTGTTAGCATGACATAGTCCACATACCTTAGTATTATACTGTGCACGAGGATTCCAGTGAAATCCTGTTACACAGCACATTTCTGGTCCAATTCATCCCAGCTGCTAACTTCACCAAGCTCAAATCTGACACCCCGGTCCAATTTCATTAAACCCCAGCCGGCATGGCTCTTTGTGATAATACTGACTCTCGTCTAAGGCAATATGTACTTTGGCTCACAGCTACAAGTAAATCCTATTATAAGTACCTTCTTCCTAGTATGCAGCACACTGCAGTGGTCCAAAGGAAAGCAGCTTCTGTAAGAACCTGTGGAGAAGAGAGCCTGTTATAATTTTTCATGATTTTCCAAGTAAGCTCTCTGCTATCTTAAGAAATTGTATTCTCTAAAAATAAATGAGAACTGTAGTTGTCTGTAACACCGAAACTGCTGTTTCTGCTGTTATACCAATTTGATTGATGCAGAGAAACCCAAGCTGGTATGTAGGGAGCTATGTATTTACAGCCCAGTACGCACATGTTTGTTCTGTTTTACCCCTTCCCAACTGCCCAAGTACTATCACTAGCACTAAATATTCAGAACAGAGCCAGGTAAACAAAAGGAAATGTGTTGTTAAAACTTCCATTTAATCTCCATTATTAGAGGGTGCTTTGCCTAAGTGCTGAAGAGAGTATGTGCGGGGTGGGAGTCCTTCAACAGACACAAATCCCTGCCAGTCCCACTTAACCCCCACTTGAGACCTGGCTTTTGTGTGGACTCTCAGACTGAGGGTTTGTTTTACTCGATCTCTTTCCCTGTCCCTGAGTGGTGATACACATGGATGGTCCCCTGTCTGCTCACAGGGGCAGGAACCCAGGTGTCCTGCCGAGCGCTCCAGGTGTAGGAGTCTCCTATCTGAGCTGCTTACAGGAGCCGGGGCATAAAGCTGCTTCTCAGCATCTCCCCTGAGTGAAAACTTCTTTCCTTTGTAAATGAAACCGAATGAGCTAAGTGTAACCTGTGAGGAGGTCGAGCACAAATCCTGTGCTCTCCTCGTCTTCAAAACAAACACTGTGCGAACCATGATCCTGCCTGCTCTGCTGCCTCCTGCTTGTATAACAAACGGTATTTTGAAATAATGCCATGGTGTATTTTTAAATATCAAATTTTGCTGTGTTTTAAAATTGCAGCTTCCCTTTGGTCGAGAAGGTTTTATCCCTGTGTTTAATGTTTTGTTAGTATGGTCTCTGCTAAGCTCCAGGACAGCACATTTTGGAGGTCGCTGATGAATATCTTTTGCTTAGGCTGAGGCAGGTACTTTCCTGTTGGGTTTTTTTGTGACACCAGCAAAGAAGTTAACAAATTGGAAGAATAGAGGTTACTATTTCCATGCCAGGTCAGAACAGTTGTGCCCTGAGACCAGTATTTTGCTGTGAGAGTACCTAATCCTGGATGACAGTTACAAATTAAACGTGCTTTGAGAGTACTTATCCTATGTATGGGTAGCAGTGCTGGAAACTAAATGGGTTTTCCATTCTGTGCTATTGTACAGCACATTGCTTTAGACTTTTGTGGGAATTTACATTTGTTCTGGTCAGCTATGGGGCTTTACAAAAGACCTAGGAAGTGTTGAAATTGCCAGTTCGTGTTGGGCCAAGTGTTGCAGTAACGTGGTGTTTCAACACTGTGTACGTCATGAACCTGTAATTTCAGCACTTTCTAAGAGTCACCAGAGTGTCTCAGGCTGAACTATAACATAAGTGTTCCCTTCTGAACACTCAACTGTTGCTCCCCCCCCCCCCCCTTTTTTTTTTTCTTGGAAAATATAATTTGAAACACCATTTGGCTGACATTAAAGAGTTCTAAATTGTTTTAATAATAATGCAAGAAAGACAAAGTAATGGATTACTGTAAATAGGAAAACTTGCTGACTCAAGTGGTAGCAGGAGTGAGTCCTCCTGCTGGAGAAGTACAATGGACTGTAGTTGCAGTTTTAATTATGGATTCACTTGTGAGGAACATAGCTGATTTTTTACAAGCCGTCTGTGGTTATGCTTCTGCCTTATGTCATTGCACACTGGTTCTGATATCAAGTGTTAAACTCCTGCAAATGAATCTGCTATTACTTCTGCCTCTGGGCTGGATCTCCCGCAGGCTCAGCCAGAGCGGGGAAGAGAGATGCGGCACGGCTTTGAACATGGTTTCCAGCAACCTGGCTGCCTTGTAAAGTCCACCGCAACAGTCCTGACACTTATGTGTTGTAGTGTCTGCTCTCCTTCACTAGGATGCTGTCTCGCTTTTAAAGACAACTACTAGCACTGGAGAAGCCAGGGCTACCACATCCAAATAGTCACAGCTGCAATAGTGAGAATGGGCAAGACCTCTTTGCCTTGTAGATGTCTTGGCTTTGTTTCTCCAACTGATAGTGTGTGTGTCGATGTTCCCATTCAGTGAGAAAAATGCTTCGGTCCTAACACAGCATATTTTGTTCACTGACTCAAAGTAGTTTGCAAAGGTTGAGCAATATCCCTTTATTAGAAGGGATTGAGAAAATGAGGGCTAGACCAAAGCGATTGCTGGAAGTCTCTGATTAGGGCAGCAGAGGATAGAGCTGCAGTAGCCAAGTTCTTATTCAGTAGCCTGTTCAACTTAGAGTCGCTGTCTCCATGGCATTTGAGTTCCTACCATCCTGGGATGCAGGGCAAATAGGCATAAGCAAGAGTTACTGATGCAAAAGCTGTGTTTTGCATTTATCTTTATGTGTTAGACCAACTTCTACCTCACTTCAGTAACTTTTCAGAAGCATCCTCCTTCTTCTCTCATATCCCTTGATCTCTCCCTCAAGATCTAAATGACCAACCCTTTATCTGAGTATAAAATTCTTCTCTTTTTTGTATTTATGAGATGAATTTGGAAACTTCCTGTACCATCCCTGGGAAACTGGACAACAAGCAGGACAGGAACTCCTACATTAACATAGCTTGTATGAAACATGCACTGGTGTGATTGTATCTGAGGGTGGGAGAGGGAGAACTACTGGGAATGGCCAGGATTACTCCCTGTTGCAGGCAATGCTGCTGAGAAAGCACAAACCAGCCACAGTGGTGAAGTCATGCAAATGCAATGCTCCCAAAGGCCACAGGAATTGTGGAAAGATTTGTGTAAATATCTCATGCATTCTTGTGCTCTAAGGTTTATGGAAACAAAAACCACAGTCACAGAGCCAATGCCACATTTGCTCGTCCCTTCCCGCTTCTGTTTCTTCTCTACAGAAAGGTTGTAGAAGAGTCTATGAGCTGAAAAATCTGAAGATATTTCTCTTTTTTTTTTTTTTTACTAGTAATGTAAAACAAAGTGGAAAGGATGTTAAGCATGAGTAAGGTTAAGCAAGGTACAAGGGAAAGGACAGCTGATTTGTGAACCTCTTTGCTCCAGGCATGCCTGGAAATATATACACCGCACACACGTTCCTCAAGTCATTTCAGACTGTGCAATGTCTCTGATGCCCAGCAACTGGACCTCCTCTTTCCCTGCACCAGTTTATTCTGTAGATAGTCCATGTGACTTACTTATCCTCATGTGGAAGATACTGTATGTTTACCTTCCTGCTTCATTTTTGAGGTTTTATCATGCTCTCTTGAAGGGCTTCCAGTACCTGAGCATAGACAAAACCATCCCTGTTTATTCACATCCTGGCGTCATTCCTGTCTGTTATTGAATGCACCAGGGACACACTTCCCTTCTTCGGAAGCTCTCTATCATTTCAGATAGTGGTATCATACTAGATAGGGACAGCCTACATGAGGGCTGTTATGGTGGAAATGTCTCAGGGGAACAATGCACCTGCTGCCAGGGAGTATATGGGTCGGTCCTACTGTTGTTACTGGATGTGAGCTTCCAGGAGGTGACAGCGCTATTGGGAAGGGGGGAGCCCTCTATCAGATGCTCTTTTTTTTTCAGGTTATATCTACTTGCAGTCTCCTGATGACAAGGGAGAGGACATGAAAAAGGCAAAAAGAGCCAGTTAAAAGATGTGTTCTAAGCCTGTTGCAATTAACTGCCTCCTTTTAAGTAAGAGAGAGCTTTACCAGCATCTTATTTCAATGGATCTACAGGCTAGGAGGAGGGGAGTGAAGGACTCCAGCAGGGGCTGGAAGCTGTGAAATTACTAAGAAAGAAAAAGAACAAGTTGCATTGTCTCAGGGTAATAACCAGCCCAGCTGCTGGCACAGAGACTGCTGTGACCCAAAGCTTTGCTGAAAGCCAAGCATCTTTCTCACGTCACAAAACGCGATCCCTTGCTGCCTTCCCACAGTGCCACAGCACCCTGTGCTCTCCTCCCGTCTATTGAGGTGCATTTGGTTTTGTCCACATGGAGAATTTTATGGGTAGGAAACTGGGTAGGAAAAGCTGAATGCTAATGTCAGGCTAGTTGCAGCAGCCACAGAGCCAAGGCCTTCCTCAGCCTCTCGAGGGGATATTGGCTGCTGACCTTAGCAGCCCTGGTGCTTCAGCAGGTGGCACTGTGAGTCCTGCTCACCCGCTGCAGGGCTTTTCTGCTCAAGAAAGGTATTTTTCTTTTGGATAAGGAATGAAGCTGAGGTTCTGCCACTTGTGGTCATTCAGAATGCCATGGTATTTTTCAAAATACAGGGGTGCTGGCCCAGGCATCCCAGCCAAATTGCAGCCTGCATCCCACCAGCCCAAAGCTTCACCGGTGATTCCACTGGGATGTGATTTATTTCTTCAGTTCTTGTCCTAAAGGAACACCCACAAAGTTATGAAAGTTGTTCACAGAGTACATTGGGATCTCTGGTGCAAAAGAGGCTGCACTGATTACTACGTGTGTGTTAGCAATTGCTGGTATTTCTGGAGCGGATCTTTGGATGAGAAGTGAGCAGGAAAGAAACAGCTAAGCAGCTTTTAGTTAAGGCCACCCTTCTGGATGTTACTAATAGTAACACATATAAAAAGGGGACAAAATACTCCAGCATGTCAGCTGTGAAACATCTATTAACAAGTCTACATGGACCAGTAACACCATCCTCATTGTCTGTCCCTGCAGCCTCTTATGGGTGCAGGGTTTAGTCCTGCTTTACCTGCAGTGTAAGGAAATTGATGCTACTTATCCTACGTTGGGCTTTTCTGATCGCCCAGCTGGCATAGCTCTGTAGTGGTGATTCGTTTGCTTCTATCCGTTGCCTCAGCAGGGGGCTCAAAAGACAATTATTTGATTGCATTGCATCATCATGGGTTTGGATAGATGTTTTAGTGTTTTAGATTCTAGTAGAGTGTCACTGTCGGTTTTTTGCATGAGGGTGTCCCTTGCCCACAGTGCAAGATTTAGAAAGCTACAGAGCTCTTTTCAACCTGCTTCCAGATTTACTCCAGCTTTTCTGCCTTTCCCCCTGCCATGAGTGCTGCAGTGCAGGGCACAGTGCTCTTGACCCTCGCAGAGTGCTGTTTGCTTGTTTTATCTCTGAAAACAAAACAAATTTCTCTGTGTTTTGTTCAATTTCCTACATGATAGAATCTTTTGTTTTCACTTGCAACCTTTGCAGCTTCCAAGAATTTTTACTCCTTGTGGTTTGTCAAGATGCGCAGGGTTCAATAGTCTGCCACCAGGCCCTAGCCCAAGGTCGAGGATTCCCTCCTTTTCCTTCCCAGTATTGTCCTGCATCCTGCAAGGCCCTTCTCCTTACATTGCTGTGGCTGTCGTGACAAAGGGGACTGGCACCAGGCACACTCCTGCTGCCACGGTGACAGCTGCTGAGCACTCGCCAAGCTCTAATGACAATAGCATGACCTCAGATACCTTGTTAAGAAAGAAAAACTTGAAAGGGAGGGTACACTTAAAAGCAGACAATAACACCTCTGCTCAGCACAAGGCATTGCTTTTGGAAGCATGGGATGGAAATGTTTTAATATAATCTTGGTCTATTCTTTCCCAGGCTCCCTCCCCAGTTTATGCAGAGGCTCACTCCCATCTATGCTGGACTCCAGTTCACAGTAGTAGCTGTGAATTTAAATGTGTAAATTGATGTTACTGACTGTTTGACCCAAGGACGCTGTGGATGCTCCATCCCTGGCAGTGTAAAAAGCCAGGTTGAATGGGGCCCTGAGCAACCATGTGTGAGGTGATCCTGCCCATGGCAGGGGGGTTGGAACTAAGGTCCAACAGCCTGTTTCTTTCCTGGTCACTTAAGGTCCTTTCCAACCCAAACCATTGATGATTCTATATAGGGCAAGGCATCAAAAGTGGGAGTCTAGTTTTAATGCTGCTGTACACACTCTCTTAATTGGTTATTTCTCTATACTTCAGATTCTCTGGCTGTAAAAGAGTACTGTAGTTACCATAACAAAGTCTCCTGTTACACAGGAGTGACACAGGCCTGGATGGAGCTGTGCTATGGATGGAGAGGGAGGCTGTGAGCTGTGCGACTGCTTAGTGCTGCTGTCCCATGGGGACATGAAAGGGAAGGACCCCAGAAGGATAGTGCCAGTACTCATCTGTGCCTGCAGACTCCTGAGCACAGGGGTCTGTAGCTGTGATGGCCCTGGCAGAAAACCTTCGCCTGGAGCCACACAGAAAGCCTGAGAATTAGTAAATAGTCTTGGCATGAGGAGGAAGCAGAGCTGGTCAGAAAAATTCTGACTAAACAAGTTTTCGTTGGAATTTACCGATTCATCAACATCAAAGCACTTTGTGGAGAAGGTCCAATTTTGACAAAGTTGCATCCAAAACCAGGCAGGGCTTGAAAACTGCCTGCCAGGCACATTTTAGAGACTTGGCTGGTTTTCTGCTGATTTACACCACTGCTTCCTTAGCAGTTCACCAACTGGCTGATAAGAACTGTATATTTCCAGGTGTGATGACTCTGAAGTAACTGTGTTGCAGTGAGGAACCCTACAGTGGTCAGTGCCTGTGACCTTGTTTTGGTCCACCAGACACAGTGCTGCAAAGGTTCATGCAGCTCACAAACCCCAGGGCTCAGGGAAATTGTCTCTGCATAGTGCTATCAAGTTCTGTCAGAGTCTCCTTCTTAAATAGCAGAGAAATTGGCTGACTTAAGGGTTGCTGCTTTTAATTCTGGGACCTTTTACTTTGAATCTGGAGGCAAAATGTCTGATTTTTCTCTTTTATACGAATGCTCAAATAAATCCATTGATTTGAATGGAATTACTTCTCAGCTGAATTTGTGTAAACTAGAGAAGTTCAATGAATTGCTACATAACCTTTGAAACATACTGGAACCCACAAAAATATGTAGTTATTTCTCCTCTCCAGTTAGAGTAAACAACATTCTTCTTTTGTTTCTTGTGGATGATACTGATGGTAAACCTTAAAAACAAAAGGAGAGGAAGAAGAGGAAGAAAAAAATATGAGCTGGACCTGGTTCTTTTCAATGTGCAATTCCTCTTTTTTATCCTTTGCAGCTGGGTTTGTGTGTATGTGTTTGCGTGTGTATGTGAGAGAAGGAGAGAGAGAGAGGAAGGGCTATTTCACATTTCCCATGATATGTTTTGTTTAGGGTAGTGATAGGTGGATTCATTGTGCATAATCTGCAAGCCTTTGCAGGGCTTTTCTTGAGCTTCTCTTCATGGGAGGAAAATAGCTGGCTTTTTTCACAGAGGACTTCTCCAGTGTCTAGTGTGAACATACAGTACTGGAGAAGGACAGAAAAATGCCACCGCTTTCAGGCTTGCCCATATCCAGATGTGCATCCTAAGATGTGCTAGCTTTGGGGAACATAAAGCAAACTGAAAGGAACAGGATTTTACTGAAACAAACAGGATTCCATGAAAAGAAGCAGACCAATAAAAACTACAGAGAACATTTCCTTTCATAGTACCTACTATTACGCAATTGTCCTAATGTACTGTACTTTGCAGTATGCCTGTCTTTTACAGCAGACTCTTTTAAATACATACTAGAATTAATTTTTTTTCCCAATTACACACAAGGTAATCTTTTAAGCAATGTATTTATTTTAGCTTTGTTTTTCCCATTCCCCTAGGTCTGATTCCTCTCCTGTCTTTTTTGTGTGCCAGTTGCATTGGCCATTGTAAGGTCAGGGACAGCATTCATTGTGGGGGGCACCAGTGCTGTAAGGGCTTGATGTGAGATCAGAAGTAATGCTGTAGTGAATTTAAAAAAAAAAAAAAAGAGAAAAAAAAAAAAAAAAGTAGCAAGGCTTATGGTGCCGAAAGCTCTGGGTTTCCCATCCAGACAACATCTGTGAAGCACTTGGGGACAGTGCCTAATGTCTGAATCATCATGTTTGGCAGTCATTTACCCAGTGGTCTGTTTCCCTGGGGGGAGTATTCATTGGGGGAGAAAAGGAATGATAGAAGGAAGGAAGATAAACTGCCCTTTAGCCCCATGATTTATATTTGGTCAGAGTACCCCTTTTCTATTTTCTTTTACTTGGAATGTATCTTGGACATGTTGTTTCAATATGAGACAATCAGCTGGGCTCTCAAAGGAATGTCCCCAGAGACTCAAAACAGCCTCCCAGTAGGGTAATATGTTCAGCAGAATTCTAAGATGTATTCTGCAACATCTGCAGTCTATTTGTGCCTCCAGAATATTTCCCATCAGCATTTGGGGAATCAAAAGGTGCTTTGAGAGATGGTCACCAATTCACCACACTGCATGATAACTTGTAAAATGTTTACTTCTTTAAACCTCTACTGAGCTGGTGGCTTCTTTCTCCTTTTTCTTTCCTTTCTCTTTTCTCTTTTCTCTTTTCTCTTTTCTCTTTTCTCTTTTCTCTTTTCTCTTTTCTCTTTTCTTTCTCTTTCCTTTTTTTTCTTTTTCCCTTCTTTTTTTTCCTTTTTCCTCTCCTCGCCTCTCCTCTCCTCTCCTCGCCTCGCCTCGCCTCGCCTCGCCTCGCCTCGCCTCGCCTCGCCTCGCCTCGCCCCTCCCCTCCCTTCCCCTTCCCTTTCCCTTCCCCTTCCCCTTCCCCTTCCCCTTCCCCTTCCCCTTCCCC
>JBCJKH010043944.1:0-13549 GCA_039877255.1 Loriculus beryllinus
GTTTACTGCTATGGAATGAGAAAGGGCAGATGTTTCATCTATAATATGCTAATGCTTAATATGAATAGAAATACAGGGCTTTGTTTCCTGTCTCTATGTATAGCTCTTTATCCTTATTAGAACTTAGTACAATGTGTAGACTAAATGTTTACAAGATAAAGAACTGTAAATAAAATGAAATGGCTTTTCTCCCCTTTGGTCTTCCACAGCAGTATTATTGTCTTTGTGGAGTTAAGACTGATTATTACAACAGCAAAAAAAAAAAAATAAAAATCCTGCACTGGATTTTAAGTACGATAAGGTCACAGTGATGTATAGCAAATAAATCTAAATATATGTAAAAATAAACTTGAGTTGGAGTTTATTTAGAAGCTGGAGTTTACCACCTATATGGTAAGTATAAGTGTGCATATATCTGGATGTTCTTATACACAAGAAGAAATCATTGTTTCTATAAATACATTAGCAACAAAAAGAGGAATAAGGAGTATCTCCATCCTTTATTGGACACAAGGGAGGGTTGGTGGAAACAGTGACAAAGGATGAGGAAAAGACTGAGGTACTTAATGCCATCTTTGCCTTCGTTTTTAACAGTAAGAACCAATTGTTCCAGCTCTTCCTGAGCTGGAGGACAAGAACAGGGAGCAGGATGAAGTTCCCATAATCCAAGGGAGAATGGACTGTGACCTGTTATACCACTCAGGCACACACAAGTCTATGGGGCCAGATGCTGTCTATGCAAGGATACTGAGGGAGCTGGCAGAAATGCTCATGGAGCCACTTTCCATCATTTGTCAGCAGTCCTGAGTAACTAGGGAGGTCCCAGTTAGGCTGGGAGTGAGCAAACGTGGCACCCATCTACCAGAGGGGCCAGAAGGAGGGTCTGGGAAGCTGCAGGTGTGTTAGTTTGAACTCAGGGAAGGTTATGGAGCAGATCATCTTGAGTGCCATCAGTGGCACCTACAGGACAATCAGGTTGATTTGAGCCAGTCAGCAGGGGTATATGAAAGACAGGTCCTGCTTGACTAACCTGATCTTATGACAGGGTGACCTGCTTAGTGAATGAGCAAAAGGCTGTAGATGTTTTCTCCTAGACTTTAGTGAAGCATTCAAGAGCATTTCCCACAGCAGTCACCTGGGGAAATCATCGATTACAGCTTTTATTTATAGTTCATGTATTCCTTTGACAACCATCATTCTCAAGACAATTCAGACATCTAGTGAAAGACATATAAAAATGTAAAGGTAAGAATATGCAAGTAAATAACATGGTATGTAAGTATTACACCTACAGGTCATTTATTCAGGTCAGCCTGAGTAGTCTGAGATCTCAAGAAAACATGAAATAAGTTCCACTGAATCCTGTAATTATTTTTTTTTCCTTAGATTCACAACACACAATTGTGTCTAAAACATTGACTTACATGGACTTACCAATAGACATAGTAATCAGTTCTTGTATCAGTAACTTATCAAATGTATTTATTTTTTCTTGGAGCTTCAAAGTGGAGTATCTGTACTCTTGTAATAAGATAGCAATACTTGTTTTTTCATGGAGACAAGATGTTTATATACTTTTTCTTCTGTAAGAAGATACTTGCTCTTTCAGTTTGAAAGAATCTGATGGGAAAAAAAGCCACTTCTTTTTCATTGTGCATATTACTTGCCCAGGCATCTTGCTCTAAAACAAGTGTTTTTCACATGAAACATGTTTACCAGGGTAGCTATTTGTACAGTAGTGGTTGAGAGAAGTGGTGATCTATGTAATCCAGTAAGCATTACAGACCTTTAAAGGGTCTCAGCTTTATGCATAACACAAACAGTTTTAAGACCTAGAATTTCATTTGCATTTACACCTCTTCAGCATCACTTGGACCAAAATACATTATTGCAGTGGCATCAGAACTGTTCAAATGACAAATACTGTAAAATTAGGCCAGTGTTTCTGTATGAAGCACCATTTCCCTTAAAGGTAGTTGATTTTGGTTATGAGTAGTTTTGTATCTTCTCTCACAGATGTGCATTTCAATGGAAGATGCTGACTGTGGTAAGTTTTTATTATACAGAACAGTACAAGTACCTGACTTTTTTATATGTTGCATGTTTTTTTTCCCTGTATTTATAAGAACCATAATTACATAGACAATCTGATGATACATTGCACAACATTCATAGGAGGTATTTTCTATGTGGCTATCCAAAGCATTTTTATGCATTTTCTTGGGTTTTTTTCTCTCCAACGTTTATAGCTCTAAATATACAACTATCAAATACATTAGTTACATAAATACATTAGTTACATAAATACATTAAATATAAAATCTCATTTGTAAAAAGGATTTTGTCTTTGTATGTTAGAAGCTGTATCAATAGTTACTACAAAATAATACTGCAGTAATAGCTCTATATCCTACTTGTAAAGGAAACAAATGTGTTATCCTTCATTCTGTGATTGAATACAACTATTTTTACATGCATTTAAATAAATTAATTAGGAAATAGGTTCACAGGATCCACTTTCACAGATCAAAAACTTGGTCTGAGTTTATATTGTCATTCAACTTCTGATCTGGCATGGTTTATATTACTGATATCCCAGTTAAAAGAACTGGGGAGATCTTGAATGTAGGAACGAGTAAAAAAATGGAATTCATTTGCAGCTACTTGTATTGCTATTGGTTTTTATGATCAGCTGCTTATAGTCAGTATGCATTTCTCTATTTTTCATGTAGCAATTAACTGACATGTTCTGCAAGCCCTCCTGGTAGAGAGAAAAATCTATTTGCATGCTTGCGTTACCATGGAGTAGTGATAAAATACGTATTTAGAAAAATGGTTGATTTAATTTCTATGTGATGAATCTTGTATTCAAAATGTGCAAATGCTATTAGCAAGGGAGAAGAGGAGAAAGGTTTTCCAAAACAAGTTGTTCTGGCTGCAGCATGCTTATTTTAATAAAGTAATTATGACATTATCATCCCTTCCTTGCCATAACATTTCCCCCTCAAAATCTACTAGACCATGTTTCCTGGCTCTCAGCAGAATCCCAACAACCTTATCTGAAATACGAACATATCTGTCAAAGAGTTCCCCAAATGTAACTTGGATCTTCCCGTCAGGCCGTGGCCTAGCCATGGATTCAATGATGAAACACATGTCCCTAATCTCCCGATGGATGTGGGCCTCAGCTTTCTTGGCTCTTTCGGCAGTTTTGGTTCCTTCCTTCGGACGGCCATATCCTTCATCTCCTTTGTGCAGGCGTGTGGACATGGACAGCTCATGGTCAAATTCTTCACTGAAGGGATTGAGCTTCTGCGACATGATGTGCTGATCACTCCATTCTTGCCATTTGTCCTTCAGGCTATTGACAGGGCTGTATTTCCTCTGGGCTTTCGTGCGTGCTTCTTCATTAATCCTGTTTGCACTGAAAGAATCAGAAAGGGCATTTCAGCTTTGCATTTGATCATTTAATTACATAGTTCTGCTATAAATCTCTTAACTCGTTTACCATGCTTTTCCAGATGAGATGCTCGCCACCAGGTGGCATGAGTTCACTACTTCTAAATTCTTTGGGATTTTTAGTTTGTTCCAGTTTGCATTCAAAAGCAAATTCGCGGATCACAACCTGATCCCATGTACGCTACCACCATACAGCCCAGAACTGAGCCTGTTTTGACATGCTTTCGCCCAGAATGACATAATTCTGTACGAGAGCAAAGCAGTATTGTTGCTGGTTACATGCACGTTCTAAACCTTTGGTCGATTAAGCAGCTCCCAGGTTCTGCCTGCCTGGCAGAGGCTGAAATCTGTCCACTCTCATGTTAGAAATTACAGTAACTGTAAGTGTATGGACTGGGTCCTCAGCTATTCTTGTCTGGAAAGCAGAAGGTAGTGTCTAGACAAATCCATCCCCTGCAATAGATGTCAGTGTTTAAAATAACAACAAGGTTCTAAACACATCCCCACTTGCAGGGTAGAAGCCTGAAAGAAACGTAAGGCTACTGAGATTTGTATCAAGGTCAAAGGATGAGGAAAGACCTTCAGAGATCTTGGTAATTTTGGGAGGGTTTATTGTTTTGTATGTGTGTGCAACAGCATCATACTGTTGATATTCTTTCCTCTAGAGGCCAATCCCACATGCTGTGGGTGAGCTATAGTTAGTCTGAGCTAGTCTTTGTACTGTCTACAGCCTGTCATTGTGTCTGTACAGAGATCTGCTGGGGGGTATGTTGAGCTGTGGCTGTGGAAAGTAACCTGTTTTCTAATATTTTAGTCCCCAGAAGGTTGCTCTGAAACCTCCCCAGCGATGTCAGCTGAATGTTAGCAGTAACACCAGAGAACCAAACTCCAGTTAGCAAAACAGTAGAGAGAACTTAAAACTGCATCAAACCTTGTTTCCCTGCAGTTTGGGTATTTCCCCTATTGTTTAGCTTAACAGCAAGTGAACACAGTAAACTACATACACATAGAAGCATTTTTGTTCATGTCTGTACCACACCTACACAATGGATTGTGGATGCAAAGTGAAGGTTGTGAACGTTAACCCACTGTAAGAAGTGCTTCACCTGTAACAACCAACTAATGTAACCTGTTAACTGGAATCATAGAATAGTGAGGGTTGGAAAGGACCTTGCAGGCAGTGTCTGTGTTCCATGTCTCCTATGATCCTTTCTGGAGGAGAAAGGTATGGATCCCTTTTTAGTGTTTTGAGTTTCATGTCACTGTTGCTTCCCTTTGGCTCCTATACAGGAATGAAAGAATGTTTCCTATGCCTGCAGGAGTTAATGTGCCTTCTGCTAAGAAACCTTATTCCAGAAATACTGCAGCTGGAAATCATGGAGGTGCTGGTGTGAGGGGAAAAAAAAAAATTGTACTGGCACTGATGCCTTTTTTCTGGAATATAGAGAGGAAAAAGGGAGATTTACTTTAATAGCCACGTACTTACGGCATCTTTGAAGAAGATAAAGCCACACTGGAAGATTCCTGAATGTAGCAGGCTGAAATAATATATTCTGAGGTTATAAAATAAATTAAAAAAGAGAGTAGTTAAGAAATCCAGTCCTGATAACAGCACTGTGAGTGCAGAAAATGACTTTCATGTCATATTTCACTGGAAGAGAGCTCTAAGTAACACAGAGGTGCTATTTCAATCATTTGCACCTCAGTAAGTATGGCTAATCAGGTTTTTTCCTAGGTAGCAGCACAAACATTAGGCATAGGAGAAAAATATAAGTAAAATTTAACAGAAAAATAGCTGGTTTGTTTCTGTGATGGTATTTTTTAAACTAGAAATTTGTTTTAATTGAAGTTATTTGCAGATTATAACTGCTGCAAATGTATTCTCTTTTCCGACTCTGTGAAATCCTGGTTTTGAGGTCCTACCTTCTGTCAAAGGATGCTGCGTGCAGTCTCTCCCAAAAGCAGGGGCCACAAACTTTCAGACTCTAGGTTACTGGAGAGCATTTTTCACTATGGCTATTAATCATTTGCTCCTTGTGGGAGATGACTGATCAGCCTGCAGCAAAGCATCGCACTGATCCCCAATCTGAATAGTTAAAATAGCTCTGTGTGCTCAGATAGCTGTGCTAAAAAGTACCGTGTGGTTGAAATCCAGTATTATGATAGTCACGGTCTAATGCCGGTCATGGTGAACTCTCATCAGTAGTGAGGGGTAAAATCGGAGCAGCGGGAATGGTGCTGCTGCCTGCCTGTCTGCAGAGAGATCACAGAATTTGTTTTGGCATCTTCATGAGTGCTGGTCCCAGCTCTCATTTCTGAAATTGCGATTAGGATATGGTATGAACATACTAGCCCTGATCCTCCAGTCCCTGTTGCTGTGCTTGCCCTTTACACATAGGCTAGTTGGGTGGGTGAAAACTCTGCCTTCTCAGCTCAGATTTCCTCCTGCTCAGGTCACACTCACATTACTTGTGTACTGGTGATGGAAACAGAGTAGAAGTGGAGACTCCAGACCCACATGGGGATTGCTCTTGATAGGAGCCTGTGTCCTGGTGCCAGCTTTTTCCCTCCTTGCAGGCTCAGGTGGATGAGCTCTGCTGAGCCCCTGCTTTGGTTTAAGTTTCACCTTCAGCTGTCCTCCCTGCCCAGCAAAGCCAGCAGGCAGCACCTGAGCTGCACCCTAGCCGTAGCCCAGTGCCCACTGGCCTCAAAGGCTGTACTCTTCTTCATCACCATTTTTCAGCTACATGTGAGCTTTTACACTGCACAGTTCAGGTGAAACCACACTTTCCTTTCTGCTGTCTTAGTTCAAGGGCATTATCGAGTTTGTAAAACTGAGGGCTGGAGCAGTGTGTTATAGCAACTGCCTACAGTTATCCATGTTGCAGCATTGGGTATATGGATCTCTTGATATTTTACCAACAGAAGGGGGATAAATTAATTTGGCATGTGCTCACTGGCAAGTCTGGCCACCGCACAACTGTCTGTAGCTGTCTTCTAGAAAGGGGTTTCTGCTGGAGGTCTCTGGCGAAAGAAACTGGAGAATTTCTGACAGACTCTGCTGTTCCTCTGCCCTCCTAGGAGACTTGTTTACTACCTGGGCTACAAATTTTACATGTGTCTGCTTTTGCATAGCAGGCTTCAAGTAGGAGCCTCTTACTGAGAGAAGTATTACTCAAAATTGTTGGATGCTATTAATTTGCTCCTTAATTCAAAATTTAAAATAGAACCTGTAATACTCTATAGGTAAGTATTAGAGTCTGCTTCCTTTTTCTTCACACAATTTACAGGCATAAGTAAGTCTGTATCTCAGGAACTTCTACTTCCACAGTGTATTCAATGAATGTACTTCCCACACACACACCGCTTATGGTAGCATACCAGAAGAGAGACATTGAATTTGAAGAATATATTGATGATTCAAATGTTCTTTTTGTCAAATGATCTATAACATATAGCATGATTCAAATGAGTCCTGCAAATGTTGACACAGGCTGGATGCTTTCTAATGTACATTTGGGGTCCCAGCTCCTGTAAAAGCTTCCATTCTTTGACTTCATGAATTCTAAGTCTATGGAAAGCTTCCAAAGAGAAGCAGTGAACTCAGTTTTTGTTAAGATCTACTTTAATTCCTTCAATTACTAATTTGGATATGTCCTGCCAATTACTTCTGGGAATATTTACAATTTATATTAAGCAAAATACTGAATAAGTATTTGGAACTATTATTTGTCAGGTATATTGCTTTAGACTTAACATTTTCTTGAAACAAATGAATGGCTGTAGGCTCTTGAGATAAAAATTATTACTATGAAATATGTATAAATAATATGTATAAGTAACTATTAAGAAGTAAGTAGTGATTTTGATGAGCCAGTAAATCCAGTGTGAGAACTAAATATAATTAGCATTTCCCAAACATAACTTCCTGTCTCTATTATGTATATAGCACATAAAACCCAAGGCTATAGTGAGATGTTGACTGACTACTTAAGCAGAAGGATATGCAAAGGGGTATTTCATGGATTTTTTTCTTCTTATTTTCTTCAAGACTAATATGTTATCTTTGACTATTTCCTGCCATTCCTCTCCCTCCCATCTTCCTCATGGAAACTTGTACCTCTCTCAGGGGCTGCTGACCATTTGTGATAATGTAACAGAGATATTTTACTTACAGAGATGGCACAGGTCGTTTAATTCTCACAGCCGTCACCTCTCGGTCACTGTCTTCTGGCTCAATTTTGTCCTCTGCTTCTCCATAGCCACTGTCCTCAGCATCCAGGCTGTCATCGTGACACTTAAGCAGCAGTTCTTTCTTAGTGCCTTCTCTGTCATCTTGTTCCACCTGTTTCCAGCCCTTGGTCAGCTCTGATACCATCTTTGAACACTTTCTCCTTATGGTTGGAGATAATTTGCCACTAAGAATTTTGTCAATAGCATTTGATTCTTCTTTGAGCGTGGTCATCTCTGAGCTGCTATTGTTGTTCTCATATCTTTCACTGAGGAGGCTAACATCACCTCCTCGTTCATAGGCTTTGCTTACAACTGTTTTGGTCACCTCTTTGCTTTTAATGCTGAACTTTTTCAGAGCTTCATCTGATTCCCTTGATATTTTTTCGGCTTCTCTTATTGTTACTGATTCCTTTGCTGAGGATTTTTTATCATCTTTTTCTTGGTCCTTCTTGACAGGTGGCATTGGCCATTTTTCAAAGGATCTTTCTTCTACAGGCTGGGCTGATGAGTCTTCTGTAGGGGGGACCCATCCAGAAGGCTCTTGGGCTTGCTTTACGTGGTGGTCAGATGCCCACTGCTGCCATCCTTGCGCCAAGNNNAAGACCATGCTGGCCATTCGGATCTTGTGGACAGCTCTTCTTCCAGGGGTGGTGCTTGCCTTTCCTTCAGGAGACATGGTGCTGTCTGCTGCCATGCTGGCTTTTCCACTTCTTATGATAAGCACCTTCTGACTGAGCTTCCTGAAGTGAATAATGCTCTCTGAAGAGAGCTACGGAGATTTAAATAGAAGCTGGGGCAGTTTGTGCCCATGGAAAATATGTGAAACATTTCTCACAAAGATACAGTATCCTCACTGGTACCGAGGTCTTTTTTTAACATGCAGGGTTGCCTTTCATCACGGCAGATGAATGATGCATGATGTAAACAACATGACACAGACCTGCACTGGAAATATTGGGAAATTAACAGCTTCTTTAGTCTCCCTTCCCAGGGATTGCTCTATTCTCAATTTGTTGGCAAGGGTCTTATTCTTCTGGAAGTGCAGAACATGGGTTAAAGATACTGAACAGAGTGTTTGAAACTGCTAAATGTGAAGTGCTGTCAGTTGCTGACAACTTTGGCCAGAGTAGAGACCCCTCGTCATCAGAAGCAAATAGTTGCCCTTATCACACATCATAAAACCAGAAGCAGGCTATGAATGAGAACATTTTAGATACGTTTTCCAGGCTATTTCTTCTTATTGCTTGTATGTCCAAAGAAATTCAGGTTTGTTAATTTTTTAAAAGGTATTTATGTGCTCTGTTGCTGGTCATTATCTATTCATGTCCATCTATTTACAACCTACCTTCAAGGGGGTCTGGAAACGCTATCATGTTTGGTGTCAGCACTAAGGATGAGGGAACCACTATCTCTAGTGTGAAGATTATATAAAAATATAGAAAGTCTGACTTGATCAGATGGATGAATGACCTCCCAGGTTTAGGATTTTGAAAAAATAATGTACAGCACATTTAATTCCTGAATGCTTTTCAAGAAAGTTATCTATAAAACTTGTTTACTTGTTTATTATTTACAACATAATTATGTTTATTAGGTACAGTATAGAAAAAAATCAAATTTCTTAGGGAACTTTGTGATTTCTTCATTCCAGAGGACTTTCCGGAGTATGTATACAATAGCTTAATGAATTGATTTGTACATTTTCACATCATAATAATGTCATTTTACATAGATACAGTCCTGTGGTATCTTATTTCTTAGTGTAATGTTTCCTAAATAGGAAAGGAAAATGGCATTGCTTTTTCCATCCATCATACCTTGCAGCTTACAGGATGACCTGTAGCACTTGCCACATGGCACTCTGAGACACACTGAACTTCAAGGAATTCTCTTGGCTTCGTCAGTGTTACATCAGAGATAAATATGGGCTTTTGGTACTCTGCCTTTTTCTTTTCTCTCTATTAAAGGCTAGTCTGTTTGATATAGGTTAGATCCTATCTAGCTTTTGCTTAGTAATATAAGACTATGTCATACCTTTGACTTCTAGGCAGAATTCCTCATTAATCTTTGAGGTCATTTCCTCTTCAAAACTGATGACATAATTTAAACTAGTGTTGCTATTAGATGTTTACTCATACTTTTATTTTAGAAAGATATGTGTCACCCCTGTATACTGTATAATCCCACTGTTACCAATGGCATCATAACTGAAATGGCATTGTGAGGTATACTAATGCAACTTGATTAAGAAGCATGTGTCACCAAAGGTTTATTTTGGTGGTATTTTAAGGTTATCAGGAATGGGAGTTTCTTGGGTTTAAAAAGCATGCATACGCATACATGCATGGACACAGGATGGTGTGGTTCCTAATATACAAGGAAGATGAAAATGAAAGACGAAAATAACACCCATGCAGACAGGAGTATGACATCAGCTCGTTATATCATTCCCTGTGACTTCTTGAGTATAATGGTGGCCAAGGCTTTCAGAATGAGCTGAAAGCTAGATACAGAGGTAAGGAGTGAGGCCAGGGAAGGGGTGCAGTGAAACTTCAGTGACTGTGGAAGGACAGTCATGGAGTGTAAGGCCAATAGGAAACCCTGTTGTACAGTAGGATCAGTTCCACCTGAATGTGCTCAGGTTTCCTGGTTTACCTGTTTAAAGACTACACAGACAGTCTATTTGAGTGGTTAACTGGCTTAAATGGAACCTTTTCTGAGGCCTAACCTCCACATCTGTCATAGCACTTTAAGCCTCTTTCACCACTGAGAACAGACATATCCCACCCTTTCTGAGGCAGCCTTTCTTTGTGAAGACTGCTGTATTCCTCAATGTTCTGAACGACCCTCCTTCTTCCTAACTTCTCATGTTCTTTCATGATCCCTAATAATTCTTTTGCCAGTTTCTGGGCTCTCTGTGCTAAAGTCCACATCTTTTTTTCAAATGTGATGCCCAAAATGGAAATTATATTCTGTTTTAAACTTGTACATGGTGCGGAAAAGTAACAGATGTCTTGTATGTTTTCCTCTACTTGCAAGCCTCCAAATTTCTAGCCTTTCCTGCTAAATGCCTGTCTGTATTCACAGAGCTGATTATTCATTCGCATGTAACCATCTCTGTGGTTGTTAAACTGTTCAGGTAACATTTTCAATTTGTCATTACCAATTTGATTTTTAATCCCTGTTCCAGTGTTTTCATAAATCTCTTGTCTATTTCACTTTTGGAATCATAACTCTAAATAGCAGGTAAGTATAAAGTAGAATCAGTTAATAAACACATTAATTTTGATAGAGAAATATTGCTACTTATTTTTGTGTGCCTTTCTACTTAATTTTGGAATAATGCAATGAATTTTGCATATGAGATAAAAATACAAAACCCCTTATCATTATCAAGACATATAGCACCTGCTGCTCTTGCTCATCTTTGAGGATTAGACCAGATGACTTTCAGAGGTCCTTTCCAACCTAACCAATTCTGTCATCTTCCAAAGCCTTCTACTCTTATGTAACAAAGAATTAAGATTAATTTAATGTAATTGTTGAATCAAAATTGCTTGTAAGTGTCCTTGTTACAAAGGCCACTACTAGGTTTACTGTTGTAATTACTGTTGAGGTTCGTGGACACTTTTGCTCTCATACCATCTTTGTGAATAGTTGTATTAAAATTCATGGCACTAAAAGAGAATTGCATTCCCAATAATACTTGGAAATTACAACACATTTCAAAGAACTTGTTAATAAAGAGACCTTCTGTCCCTAATGGACTTGGCCTTGGCGTACTGGTCATAGTCAACAGACTTAATGCTTACGTAGTTTAGATAAATGACAGTGAAAAGTTACAGACTAATGAAAACCACCAAGGTTACATAAAAGAACTACTATTATATCCATGTTGCATGACAATATGTTAAGCAAATGTTTAGTTTAAAATTGGTCACTATTTTTAGCTAAAGTTATAACATTACAGACTGTCCAAAGTGCCAGTGAAACTTTAATGCAATTAGTCCAAGGATAACTAAATTTATGGTGCTTAATTTCAGGGTGTGCAATGATGTTGCCTTGAAAGTGTTGAATGGTGCCTTATTTTATATGGTGATGTTGCCAGCAAAAAGTTAATCATAAGAAAAGTATAAATAATGTCTGAGTCATCCAGTCAGATTCATACTTTAAGGGTTGCTTACTTTACAAATGTTTTACAGCAGTAAGAGTAGAATTTATTACTTCATGGGTTTTAATTTTTATTCTTAGTGGAATAACAGGCCAAGACTACACCTACTTTTCTGTGCCTAATCTCCTTACTGGCCCTTCTAAAAGCCAATAGCCAGCCTTTAGAGCACAGGTGTGCTTTACACTTAGCCTGGACCACATTACGTATGTGTCTTTCATACCTCGCAAGATCACAAGGTGTACTCCAATACACAGCAAGGCTTGGGGAGGGTGACTGCCATGGGCTTTAAGAAGTTCAGAAACTATGCTTGAAGTCAGAGTTGAGGGAGTATTACTTGCAGAGGGTTCATAGGAGAAATAGCAGTTGCAGAAAGTAAATAGATGAGCAGGCTCAACATTTCAGTGTAAAGTTGTAAACTCCCTTTCTTTGCTCTTGGCTGCCAACATTTCTGGCATTTAGGCCCTTCAACGCCTTGAGACAAGTCTGCACATGTTCCTAGGACCTTGTTGCTGCTTTTGGATTGCTGCATTTCACTTGATACCTCAGAATTCCTGAATTCAAAGTTTTGAAGGAGCTGCTGAGAGGATACCGATGTCAGTCTTACTGGGATATTTTTGTTGTCTGGGGGTTTGTTCGTTTGTTCGTGTGTTTTTTCCTTGGATGTGTTATTCTCTATATAATTGTTTCACTACTTAAAAATCTCCAGGAGACCAGTTTGTCACAGGGTTTTGTTTGGTTTGGTTTTGTTGTTTATTTTTCTTTGGTTGGTTGGTTGGTTTTGGTTTGGTTTTTTGGTTTTTTTTGGGAGGGGAGTTTTTTTTTTTTAAATCTATGGATGCTTAATTTTAAAAGCAGGAATGTAGTCTTCATCCATTCCTTTACCTTGTCAGGCACTGGCGTATAAGCTATTCGATGGTTTTGATGCCTTAAAATAAGGAATTTAATTTTCAGCCAATTGCAAATGTATGAAAGGTGCTGTCTTCCTCCTCAGGGTTAGTGATGAATAACAAGAACAAGCTGTGTTTCATGGTAAAGTATAACCAGCTGCCATTCTCAATAGGAACCTCAGGACTGAATTTTCTTTTCATAGAGTCGTTGTTAAAGTACATTGTGTCAGAGCATCAGATGTTGCTGGGGATCACAGAGAACCTGGGCAAAGAGTTAGAGTTCTGGATTTCCTTATTTTTAGAGTTCATGTCAAATACATAATTTCTAACAGTAATGAGCAACTGTGTCTCATTCAGAATGCAGTTTCACACACAGCCCAGGTGTCTGCACTCTAAAAAATGGATTGCTGCCATGCCTTTGGAGTGTGCCCTCTCTAGCCGTTAAGAGGAAGCAGTCTATGCATTCATTTGTGCAGTATCTTATGTCTGTATCGTATATATAGCCATAGTTTGGTATTTTTATTTCTGAAATTCTGTTGCACTAACAAAACTATCCCTGTGTAATTAACAGAGAATCTTGAATCTGCATTTGATTATGTGTCATTTCAGTATTCAATTATATGAGATCCGTGCTTATGCATGACCTATCATGAGAGCTCCACTTTATGAAGAAACTGCCAAGAAAACTCTAGTCAGAACCAGGGTTGAAAGGCTGTTACTTGTGGGAGTACAGTACAGAAAGAGGGAAGACCCACTCACTGTCCAGTAGCAGCAGCTATGGCTAATGTATTGTAGAGCA
>JBCJKH010043946.1:0-14209 GCA_039877255.1 Loriculus beryllinus
TCTCCCCTTTTTTTACATGTATTTTAATTTTTTTTTTTTTTTTTAACCCCACTCAGGATCTTTTTGCATTATTTGGCAGTTCTGTGTGACATCTCATAAAGTCATTCTTTCAATTTTTAAACACATTTTAAGAAATGGATGACTTTCTGTTAGTGCATATCCATGTCTGTCTTGAGGCATCAAGTATGGCACGGGTAAGCGAACATGTTAATTGAGAGTTTCCTGTTTGGATGGTACCTAAAACATAATCCACGCTTTAAGCAACCATTCAAGTTTGTATCTATCTCCTCTGGTATATGCTGTGAGATTTGGGTGGATGACACATTACTACTTTGCAGTGAGATGATTACTCAAAGAAAGACCTTGGTTCTTCAGAACAACACTGTTTTTAAGCCATTGTAACTCCGTAGCTGCTTCTCTGAGGATTGTAACCACCAAGAATTTGTGTCCAAAGAGGCAGAGTTCAGCCTGAAGCTTTGAAAATACTGATACAATATGCAATAATAGTAGAATGTCTGCTTTTTAACAGTCTCTGGTTATTTTCTTGAGACATGAGAACTATTTTATATTGCTTTGAACCCACCTTCCCCAATGATTTTTAAATTCTCCTCAGCTTTTGCAAGAGTTTAAATTAACTCATTCTAAAGTTTAAATTCATAAGAAAATAAATAAATATTTGTCTGTTTGTTTTTCAGAAATCCCTGGGGGTTTTGTTTATTTTTCTCTTTTAGGCAATCAGCACCAACATCTGCAGCCATGTATAACTCCAAAGCATCTTGTCAACAGCAGACAAATGGGCCAAAATTATTGAAAATTATAAACTAAACCACTGTCAACTTTAGGAGCAGTAATTCTGGTCACAGGAAAGTTCTTAGATCTTATCTGAAAATTTATGTCCTTCATCAGGAGTTATGAAGCAAGCCTGCCTACATATTTTTCAAGGTATAACCATGACTCATCTGTGCTACTGTTTGTTCCCAACATGCTTTTGTCGTACAGCATTTTAAAACAAACAGACTAGATTTTTTTTTCTTTTTCTGAGATATGAATAAACCCATGACAACAATTTCATCAAGGTATTATTATGATGTGGTAGTTTTTAAAGAAATAAACGAGGTTACACATTCTTATGGCAAAAGGAATATCAAGAATTAGAAAAACAAAAAGCAGAAAAGCTTTAAGGATGACTCTGAAGACATAATGCTAATACTCAATTGCCTCAGCAAATACATGATTGTTGCCTATGATTTTCTGTACCATCTGCAGGAGTCAGGTGAACAGATTTAATCCAGAATGAAAATACCTATGGTAAATCATCAGATTAATAAAGTGCACCAGGTCTACCACAACAGTAAATATTTGAAGTAACCTCTATTACTTTCTACACATTTTGCTACATCTCCCTGTGCCCACTGAGTGAATAGGACTACTTGTATTCTTAAGGGAAGTGTGTGTTTAAGCATATCTATGAAAAGCTTGAGTTTCTTTTATTAGAGAAAGTAATCAAGTTGACGTGTCTTGCGTTCCCCTCCCTTTGAAGATGCTCGTGGTGATGGGTGTAGGTATCTTGTTTTCTTCTTATGAGAGGAATAAAGTAGTGAAGGGAAAGGAAAGGAATAGGGAACAACACTAGATATCTGTAAGATCAATTTAGTAATTATGAGTTTAACCTGTCAAACCCAGGTCATCTGGCCAATTCAGAAGGGGCTGTATTTACAAGACATCATCTTTGAACAAATATAGATAATGAAAAATTCAAGGCTAGGTCTCTCAGTGTGGTGCACAGAAGGTGCAAAAAAATCCCATTAACTACTAACAGGATTTGTGTCCATGTGTTTCATGCACCACTTTGAAAATTCACTCTCAGTCATCTGGAAGCAAGGTAATATGCCAAGCATTCAAGATTGCATCATTAAAATACAGACAAGAAGCATAATCGGCTATCATGTAAAAAGTATTAGAAGCATAAAGAATTTCTTATGGTTAAATATTTCATTTCAAGCTTGGATTTTTCTACTGGACCTACCTATATATGAGTGTTTAATCCAATAAATTTGTGGATCTTTACTAATTTGTAATTCAGCTTTATACTTAGTTGGAAATTGTTGCAAATCTCAAGACCGCAGATATCTAAAGATCAAAGAATTCCAAGAAACTTTACTCACAAAATGTTAATAGTTCAATTAGACTTAAAAAAAACCCAAAAACAAAACAACAACAAAAAAACAACAAACACAAACCACCACACAACAGAACCAAAATACACACATATGTATGTGCAAATTGCATTTACACATCATACTTCAAGAGCATGTAATGTTAACAGTAGTCCAGATAGGTCTTCACATTTTTAGGTCTCTATAATTTCATTCACATCATCAGATTTCTGTTGTGATGGAAATTCTTGTTGGGTTTCTCTTAACTAGGGTTTTGGATAAACATGTCAGTGAAGTACACAACCTGCATTATAATTTTTTCCTAAGCTTGGATGTACTGCTAACTGTAGTAATACTTATTTCTGTCTCACATGAGGAAATGAAATTGGAACATGCCAAGCACATCCAGAGGGGTGTGATGAGTGGTGACCATCAAACCACATTCAATCCACGAATTCATACCAATGACTGACTCAAGTCAAAGCAACACATTGCACAAATTTTTGCCCTCAGAAGTCTAGCTTGGAAAATTAGCAGCCACCTCTGCAGACCAACTCTAGCCCAGCCAGGCTGTGTGCCCAACCCTCTCCTTCTATGTGGGGACCAGAAAAAAAAACCAGACAATCTAATAACCTTCCAATGACAATGAGGAAAAAAAAAGCAACTTTTCCAGAAGTTATCCTTTTTAGATTGCAGGTAGATATTTTTCAGAATTCTTTAAATTTTAAGTATTACACCCAACTTCTCCATTTTTCTTAAAGTATCAAGTGGGGCAGCTTAGCCAGACAGTCTGTGTGTACAGGACATCACCAATTCTGAAACTTGGAGCAACCTCAGGAGATCAGTCCTGGTGAATTTAAGAGGTTGGGGTTATGCAGTTTCTTAGGGATATGGCACAGAATGCCTCTGACTGCTAACTTGGACATGTATCTGTCTTTATAGTATTTGGCTTTTTATGTGGTGGACAGAAACCAACAATTAGGCATTTAAGGCCTTCAGACAGTGCATGGGAGTACATAGAGTGGTAGGACAGAACCCAAACCATGATAGGAAGCTAAACCACCCTAGGAAGCTAAGCTAAGCAGAATAGAACTCAAACCACCCTGGGAAGCTAAGGAAAGAAGATACAGCATCAGATACATGTGCAGACTGTGTAATGTGTGGTGCTTGAAGTCTGACAGTTGAAAATTCTAAGGAAAAGGATACATTTTCAAATTTTCTGCTTATTCAGGGCTGTGGAGAGGTACCTCATGCACTCTTCTGAAGGTACTGAGATACCTGTTTTCATTCAAAAATTACTTTTTCCATTGCAGTACAATATCAGCAAGAGACAGAGCTGTTTTTAACTCTTCTTTCACAGTCCAGCCTTGTGGCTCATGCCCAAGGGAGTGGAAGGTAGCCAGGCTATATCCCCTTCTTAGCCTGAAGAAGAGTCACCCAGCAGTGCTTCTGTGTTATCATGCTACTGTTGAGGTAATGGTGAAGGGAGGAGAGATAGTGGAGGAGAATGTAGTCTTTTTGTTCAGTTTAAACTGCTCCACAGAAAACAAGAGTCATAGGGTCAGAAAGCAGAGGGCCTGGAAACATGAGTCTAGTCCATGCTTCAAAGACAGTTCCTATATACTGTATGCAACAAATGGTAAAATACGTTAGTAATCCTGGAAAAAGTTGTAAGGCTCAAGTTTTGACTTGCTGGTTGCTCTTGCAACTCTGATACAGAGTCATGCCCCATCTTTGCAGTAGAATATTCTTACCATAAGACTAAATACGGCTATTCTTTTACATAACAAGGCCTCTTACAGAGCTCTGGGTAGTGTAACCTTAGTTAAATGAAAACTGCCCTTAGCTGTTAGCCTTTCTAAAAAGTTTTGCAGACCACCTGAGGTATTTTAAGTGGGAATTATGTAGTCTGAATATTTCATATTACTAATTATCTCCCATAAATCCTTCCCATGTCCTCAGATAGTTAGGTCTGTTGTAATTGCTCCACTGCAATTTATAGAAGGTGAGAGAGTGAGTTCACCTTGTTTCAAAATCCTTTCCTATCACAAATTACTCTTTCATTCTAATAGCAATTTAGACCACTGATGGATAAGTTTTCTTCTTTAACAGTTTGAAATATCCCAGTAATTGCAGGTCAGAAGCTTATGCAGAATATAGCTATGCATATATAATGATACTAGTGGATTCAAAACCAACAAATACATGTACTTTGTATAAAGTACAACAGTTCCATGTCTTCCTTCTGAGCTGAGGACACAAAATATATTCCCCTGATATGTACATTTTTATATTTTGGTGACAGAGACTCACGCAATTTAAACCCTTTTTTGCCTCTCATTTACAGAACACAGAATCCACAGCAAATGACCATGTATCCAGTACCTCATCAGTGGCTTCGATAATGCAGAAGACATGGCACTTGTATTTGGGTTCTAGCTTGTGGACTGCTTGACAGCCTTCTTTCCCATCATGTATTCATCGCAAGATATATTGGTTTTGCAATAAAGCATTTTTTAATTGCTAGCTTTAGAAATATTTAAGTACCTACTTATTTTTATCTAAAAGGCTATTATAGGAAAAAAGGAAAATTTAAAAATGGATAGGGCCATGGCTAGACAAAGATTATGGGTTGCACAGCAAGAGCACTGAGCACTTGATGAAGTGCATAAATAATTAGTAACACACTTTAAGACAACTGTCTCTTGGTTCATAGTACCTATGCTCATTTAATTCGAGCTGAAAATACATCCATTCATCCAGTGAAGGATAGATCAATTGGTAACCAAGTCAATAAGAAGAGTGATTCATGTTGAGGCAACAAAGGCCAAATATTTTCTGTACATACACAGATCAGACATTCATTCAAAGATTGGGCTCCGGTACAAATTTAGCCTAGCACAAAGATCATATATGAGATAGACTTAGATATGGTAGTCTAGCGCCTATAAATGTAGGCATGTGGGTACATGTAATAATTTTTAACATCTAGTTCTAAATATGTAAGTGAAGTTTAGTAGCATGGACAGAAGATTAATAAAAACAAGTAGCACTCCATAAATAGGCTGTTTAATTTTTGCTTTTTTTCAAAGTTAAATGAATACCCATGTATCCTCTTTTTTTTTGTTCATTTTCTACAGCTATTGTTGAGACTAATTTGGTCAGCACAAATGGATATGAGCTTCAAAATCAACTGGTGTCTTCACTAAATTTCACTAAACTGCATCTTGAAAACCTTTGTGACAGTATTTTCAGATTTGAAGAAGTATTTTGGCACCTAAAGATGCAGCTAGGGCACCTAATGTAAGTTCAGCATGACTAAAGATAAATGTGTAAGTTCAATTAGGTTCTCAAATCACTTGAAATCCTGATCTTGGTATGCACATACTTACAAGGAGGAACAGAAAAAATCGCAGGAGATATGACCAGGCAGCTCTTTACCTATCTCAAATAGTAAGGACTAAGGTCATTTAAGTTCCATATCAGTCCACTGATTTGCAGAATTCCCAAAATTAATAAACTAGTGGCAAAACCAAGGAAGACTGTTTGCTCCTTGTTCTAGTGATTTACAGACCACTTCTGCAAAACATGTCCTCCCAAAGTTCTTTACAGAAACAAAACAAAATCAGTTTCTTTTATGAGTGTATCCCCAGTTCAGACTCTCACACATAGGTTTTTCTGTATCATATTATGTAAATGAGCATTGCTGTCAGCTCCAACTGTGATACTTGCCTTTTAAGTGAATTACTTCAGTTGGGATGAAGTGGCTCTGCTAAGAGAAGTCTGAATGATATAGAATCACTTCAAGCTTAATAGCATACTTTTTGCCAATTGTCATAACAATTTTTCTGTATCAATGCATATAATAAAAGGTGCTGTACTATGGATACCATTAAAGTGGCTTACACTTTGGACATTCCTTATATTTCTGAGTTCATAGTATGCTGTCTCTAAGCCAACTAGGTAACTGTACAGCTTTCTGATTCTTTCTACACTATCTCTCTGAAACAAGAGTCTTTCTTGTCCATATGCACAGCTATAATTCTCACCAGGTTGTCTTCTATCTTGGTTACAAAATCATTCCCTTCTTTGGCACTGACAAATATATTGAATAGGAGCCATACCTTTCTCATGTTCAAAGAGGTTTTCTGCAGAAATGATAATGACAATGTTAAATGCTGGTCTTTCCTTACATATCCACTACAGAGCTGTATAGACCTGACCTAATACTGAGTCTTAATGTTCCTAAGTAAGGAAATAAATCTTTTGACTTTCTTTCATATATACGTCTTGCCTTTCTTGCACTTGATGGTGTTCCTTTGAATGTCATTACAAGATCCATTGTAAAATTTTAGGATTTTTTTAAAGGTGTAAATGCAGCACAGCAAAGAGATAGAAATAGCTGGAAATGCTAAAACTTCTTGTGTGAAGGCTCAGACAACAGGTTATCGAATAAGATATACATCAAACTGACTGTCAATCAACTATATAGTACAGTTGTATGAAGACTGTCACTCTCCCATACCAAGGACAAAAAAAAAAAAAAAAACAAAACAAAAACCCTGAAATAACTGTAATTTCTTTTTTAAATGTATGTAGAGAGGAAAAGTGCTGTACCACATTAGTGCAATTACAATGGAGTGTCTGCAAAAAACTTTTGAGATACCCAAACCATGTAATATTGTTACTTTAATTTCTAAATATTATACTAATAAATCCTTATAATTTTAATTTTGAGGTGAAAGAACATATATAATTTTAAATGGCTATATTAAGTAAGGCTGTCAACTGTCTTTAGTGTGGTTTGCTTTTACAAATAAGGAAGACTTGACATAGTCAGCAGTCGAGGTAGGTTATACTAAGGCTCAAGTTATAGGATCAAACTGTATCGTCTTACTACTGGCTGAACCTCAGGGCAGTGCCCAAAGTTGAAAGTCTTTGGCCCTTCAAGCAGTATGGTATGTGATGAAATGTAGTGTAGTAGATGATGTGACTCCATCTTTTCCTCTGAAGGAGTGGAAATTCCTTGGCAAAGCTGTCAAAGTGGTTAGTGATACACCTGCCACTGCTGGCTTTTTCATCCTTCTTCTCCATACATCCTGAGCAATCCTACCAGGTTTGCTGGGTCTGGCTGGGTACTCACAGCCTCCCTTGACCTTGCACACTGGAGTCCTGCAGCATAACAGTACATGGCCTGCCCACCAGGACTGTCAGTCAGGCAACGTGAATACCTTTGCCATCAGAGACAGGTGACACCCCACTGAGCACTGCACTCAGAGGAACTCAGTGCTGGATGTGGTCCATGTTTGTAGAATACTGACTTGGCCTTTCCATTCTGTGTGTGCTTACCAAACAACCCATATGTTAAATGTGTGTTGGTTTAAGCCAACAGGTACAAGTGAACATTTTCCTATGGTCCACGCAAAACCTTCCAGGCTGAGAAGTGATGATCTTGACCAGGGTGACAGTGCAATATCTACCAAATTCAAGAGAAACAGCAGTTTGTGCGAGACTCTCTATCTGCAGGCTCCTCAACAGGAGAAATGCAATTGCAACTTCTTGGCTGCATCTCTGCACATTAGTGCTACTCTTTGGATTTCACTGAGCAGAAAATACTTAATGATTATTTAAAGGGTTATCTCTTATGAAAACCATATAATTCTACATTTGTTTCCATTTGAACTTACCAGTGCTTTCCACATGAGGTCTTCAGAGATTTTGGCTATACCTAACTAATGAGTTCTCATAAGACCTATGTAGCAGTCCTGAGTCCAGCCAGCCAAATTCATTGTGAAATGTTTCTGCAGTTAGGTGTCTGTAGGCCAGAGCTGGGTGGCAACTTCCTGGAAGTATCAGCTCTTTAATGGCTCAAAATTTTCCTATGATTTTCAAATCATAAGAATGCAGACTGAGAAACTTATAAATGTGGGATAATGGCTGAGACAATGTACAGAAAAGCTATGGATTCTAGGTGTTGATTTGAAATTCCTCCTTCACTGATAGCTGCTTTCAGGAGCTGAGCTATACTTCATCCAGATCAGAGGCAGCAAAGAGTAACTTTGATGGTTCTTACTCAGATGGAAGAGTCTGAGGACAACATAAACAATGAAAGATAGGAGTCTGGTATAGTCCAGGCAGTTTTAGTAAGAAAAGGAGATCAAGAAAGAGACTGATGGGTGCTACAGTCCTTTTAAAGTCACAAAGTCCTAGACATCTAGGAAGAGAAGAGCCAGAAGAATGTCTTTATGTTACATGTAAGACTGTACGTAAAGAAAGTTGACTGAAAGTTTGAAAAAAGACATAGCTCCCAGTAGAAAGGTCTTAAAGGGAAACACCATCCACTTACGAAGAGTAATAAAATATTAGAAGAAAAATCATATTTACTATCTAACAGTTTATGTTTTAAGAGTTTCTGAGTTTATATCCATCTCAGGAGATCTTGGCCAAAGAAGGCTGCAGGGTCCAGAAAACTGTGTAAGAGGAAGCAGGACTCAGATGTGGAGAACGGAGGTCTGTTTCTCATTTTCCTGGTTTCAGCTGGGATTTTGGTTTGCTTTGTTTTGCTTTGTTTTGTTTTGTTTTGTTTTGTTTTTCTTAACAAATAATGGTAGAGTGCTGTATTTTGAATAATGTTGATGCCACACCAATGTTTCAGTTGTTGCTAAGTAGTGCTTACCCTAAGTCCAGGACTTTTCAGTCTCATACTCTGCCAGTGAGGAGGGACACAGGGAGCTGGCAGGAAGCAGAGACAGGACACCTAACCCAAACTATCCAAAGGGGTATTCCATACCACAGCACATCATTCCCAGTTTATAAATTGGCGGGAGTTGGCCAGGAGGGGATGATCGCTGCTTGAGTTGGGATGGGCATTGGTCAGCAAGTGGCAAGCAATTGTATTGTGCGCCACTTGTGTTTCTTGGTGTTTATTGCTCTCTTTCTTTTCTGTATATTATATCATGATATTGTATGATCGACATTATGATATGATATGATAATATGATTGATATGATATGATGATATAAAGGTGCCAAGCTTCATCAGGGAAGGTTTAGATTTGATATTAGTAAAAACTTCTTCACAGAAAGGGTGATCAGGTATTGGAGCAGGCTGCCCATGGAAGTGATGGAATCACCATCCCTGGAAGTGTTTAAAAAACTTGTAGTGAGGCCTTGAGGCCTATAGTGACATGGTTCAGTGGTGGACTTGACAGTCCTGGGGTAAAGATTGGACTTGATGATCTTAAAGGTCTTTTCCAGCCTAGTTGATTCTATGCTTACATATCATATAAGATATGATATTCTAATTTTACTTTATTTCAGTTATTATGCTGTTCTTATCTCAACCTACAGTTTTTACCTCTTTTACAGTTCTCCTCCCCATCTCACTGCAGAAGAAGGCAGTGAACAAGCAACTGTGTGGTACTTAGTTGCTGGCTGCATTTAAACCACGACACACAGCATGATGATTCCATGGGAGCTTCTGGCTGTGCAATAGCAGGTTGAAGGGAAGCTGGCTTGGACATCTCAGAATGTCACTCTGAGAACATACATCAACTGCCAACATCTAATTCAAAACCATATTCTTATTCCTTCTTGACCCTAGAAAATTTTCTATTCTGAATTGTTCACTCAGGTTTTTTAACAGTGAGCTTTGGGAGATACTGTCATCAAACAATAGATTTTGTGCTTAACAAAAATAAAGATATATTTTTACACATTCATCTAAAGATAACCCTTAATGGATCCTAGTGCCCTGAACACATTGTTAAGTTGAACTCACAGCAGACTAGAATTTTAAAGGAAAAAATGTTATGTATCCTGGTTATTCATGAACCAATAAGGTCAGACACAGCTTTACCATATGTAGAGTTTAGAAAGTCTGAAGTATTTAAAGCCTCAGGGATACAACAGATCCCAAGAGTACCAAATAAAGGCACAGCTGTTAAACAAGTACAGTGCCTCTAAATTTCTTGTATTTTCCTAAACTATCATTTTGGGGAATTTAATGCTGTAGGACAAGTAACATGGACTTACCTAGCTGTTAAAAAAAACACCATTTATTTCTTGCATAGTCCCATAAATAACTAAAGGATTTGAATTAAGAAAATGTAAGCACTTTATACTACATAATCATGCAGGTTTTTTTCCAAGTATTTGAACGGAAGAATGAAGAAAGAATAGCCCAGTAAGACCCACCAAGATGTGTTTTGCCAGTTATGCACACTAAGATTATCTGCTACCTTTGGCAATTTTGAAAAGACTACTTCTGAAAAGCAAGTTGTGGAGAATTTCCTGTTAAATCTTACCCTAAAACAATGATTGCATCAATAACACATGACAAAGGAAGATTTTTTTTTCCTTGAGTTTCATTTGTTGCATTTTACCTTTATAATAAGTAACCTATTAATTTATATTTCAAGTGAAAGCAATGTTAGCCCTATGTAAGAAACAAGTTTATTTCAGTTTGGAATTGATTTTTAGCACTTTTATCTGAATTATTTTTGCTTTGTAAACATATTTTTATCCATAAAATAATATATAAGTAGCATAAAATTACCTGTTTTTGTTTTTTTTTTTTTTAAATATTTACAATATTTGATGTCAGCTACTTTATAAGTGTTTAATATTGGATTGGTTAGCAAGGTATGTAAGATCTCATGGTCCCCTTTTAAGCTTGAGTATAACAGCCAATGAGAAGTGATGCAGCTGCTTTTGGATGAGCAAAGCTTTTAAACGTTACCCTTCAACCCACACAGCAGCCTCCCTCTCTTCACAAAACTAAGTTCTTGTCCATAATTTTAAGTGCTTTTGTAAAGGGTGTAGCAGCAGGACCTTTGGTTCAGCAGCAGTGATTTTTCCAGTTAAATGTGTAATTCAGCAAACGGAAGGACAGACACCTCGGAGACATCATTATTCTTCACCTATCCGTCAGAAACTACAGAGGATCTAGCTGGTTCAGTTGCAGTCCTTTTATCTTCAGTCTGATTTCTACAATATTTTTTCAAATAGATCCAAAATGTATTCATCACACCATGAGCAAGAATTTCAGCCCTAGCATCACCAGTTATATAAGTTCTGAGTTGTGTAAACTAATTTCCCCTGATTTCAGTCATGTGAAGCGGTGGGTGAAAAGGTCACTCTCATTAGTGAGGAGATATGCTGCTGCCCTGGTGGCCAACTGGCTTTGCACCCTTTTAGCTATTGATCTGGGAACATACAGAAGCAGGCAATGGCAGCAGGGCAAAGCTCAGCTCTCTCTTCTTGAGGCTCTCCTAGGAAAACTACCAAAGGTTTCCTTCTACATTCTGGATCTCTGCTGTGGGTAATTAAGGTTAGGAAGGCGAAAAAACTTAAAAGCAAAACATTTGGATTACTAACTCCTCCTGGAAAAAAGCTTTCAGGACAAAAAATCCAGGGAAAAATTTGTTGGCATAGCAGAGCCCCATCAGGTCAAAATGACTCAACATTTAGTTTTCAGAAAGCAAAATCTTTCTTCAAACAAAGGTAATGAAAATATTTCAAATCCATCATTTTCTTGTGTAGTCCCTGCTTTTGATCTTGAGTGGCTGATTCAGAGCCAATGTGGTATTGGGACTGTAATCCCAATGAAACTGCAGAGGCACTGAACACCATTTCTTCTAGAGGGCTCATTCTGCTCCTTGGGATATTGCCAGTGACAGTGATTGAAGTAAATAAAAAAGTGAAATTGAGGAACATCAGCATCTAAAGAAAAATCAGTTCACAACAGAAGCAAAGAAAAAAGCATTATAGACTGTGAATACAGAGGTGCACTCTAATTGTGTAGGGGTTCTTTAAAGTAGCATAAATATATATTTCAGAATTGAGCCTGGGTTGTTAGGTTATAGAAAACACATGATCACTGTAGAATGGAAGTGAGAGAAGGAGTGGGGGAAAGCAGGTGATACCACTTTTTGGGGGACATTTAGGTGATTTTTTAAATAGTTTTCTCAGGTCACCTGGTCAGACAGCCTGAATATTACATCCTGTTATGGACACTCAAATTCAACTGCTTTCTCCTATTAGGTTGAAGAAAGATGACTGATGCTTCCCAAAAAGAGGGGAAGTCAAAATACAGTTGTTTGGGAAACTCAGTCTTTACTGTGTAATTCTCTTACACCCTGCCTATACCCTACTTCTGTTGACTGTCAGAGTTCATAGTACAATGCAAAAAGGAGACCCTAACAGGAGAAATAGTGAATTTTCCCTCCCAGGCAGTGTGTTAATCTATGTGCAACAAGCAGTCACAGGCAGCCATGCTCTATGGGCAGTCTGGGGCAGGAACTCTTGTTTTCAGACAGCCTTGGAAACAAATATCCTGCTCTCAATCTGGGCTATCAGGTTAGACTTCTGCATGCCAAAAGCTTTAGATGGTTTGTGCCCATTATACACTCTGACAGCAAGAGCTATTTAAAATTAAAATAAATAATATGGCAAGTGTTCCAGCCTTCAAAATGTTCTCTTGGAATCATTTTTAGTTTAATATGGGTAAAAACACTGTCAGCAGGAAGCCAGGTACTCGCACAAGAAGTAGAACCAAGAGCAGTGCGGATATTAACCTATGACTTTTTGCTCTCACAAGATGCTGGGCCTTACCATGATATCAGGTCACATCAGTTTATTCCTGTTCCTTTGCTGATGGAGGAATAAGTGCTTGCTAGTTATCTTGGGACATATACAGAACCAAATTGAAGGCCAAACAGAAAGAAGCTATTAAAAAGAAGTTTTAAAAGCACTTTGGTTAGTCTCTGGAAAAAAAAAACAAAACAAAACCAAAAAACAAATTATTCTCATATGAATACTTTTTTGGATTTTTTAAAATTTAAATCTTGTAAGAATTCCTTAATATTTCTTTTAACTTTTTTCTCTCACTCACTTTTTCCTTTGCAGACCTTTTATTTTTCACATGGTTTTATTTTCACATGGCTTGAATTGGGATAGTTCAAAATGGATAAGCCAATTTTTTCTTAAAGCTTTCCTTTCATTTATTAATGAGCCAAACAGTGATTTGCACAAGAGCTTTCTGAAATAGGAGCCTTGAGCTGATTAGCACTTCACTCTGCTGTCATACAGTGAGGAGGTTGCATGTTATAAAGCAGGATTTCCATTCTTTCATTTCTGGTCTCAGTTTGACAAAAGAAGCGACTTTTTTTTTCTACAGGGAAATTTTAAGAAATATGAAAGTTTGTTCCACTGAGAACTGGTGATTGCTTTTTAAAGTATTTCTTAAAGGGGATATTCTTTTATAAGAGAAACCAGTGTCAGAGTTCTGTGAATGAAAGAACGAGCTCTCCAAAATGATTGATGATGCTGTCTTCTCTTGATTGATTAGTGCTTCAGTTCTGAAACTTTGGCCCACAGACCATCTGTGTCCTGCAGAGGGCTTGCTACTAGAGACGTTAGAGAGAAGATAGATCACATGATGATGGCTTATCTGCCTGATTCCTGCTGTTAAATCATCTTAAAAGCAGTTAAAAATTCATGAAACATTTTATTAATCAGACTTCTTCTAGGAAAGCAATTCTAAGTGGGAAGATTATTTTTTCTTCTGAAGTAGTTCCCCTTTTTAATACATGCAAACAATAATTAATAACTTATTTATAAAGCCCCATTGGCATGACTGAAGTGCTTGGGGTGCTATACAACACCATCAAAACAAAATCAAAACAAAATGAACAAAAGTTCACCCTCATTAGAGTCTAGCCAAACACAAGAAATATTGCAGACAGGAAAGCAGGTTCTGCTCCTCTAATCATGCAGTCTCGACATTTATATTTTTAAGTGATGCTGGGGTTTGAAATACATCAGCATAAACTTCAAATTATGCACAAATAAGGCTGACATCTCTTTGTTCTGCCATAAACTTATTTTTGTTTCACATATCCATGTATGTTTTACTTGCTCACCTATTTCAGACATCAAGCAGAAACCTCCAAACCTGTTAAAGTATTCTGCATCTCTGAACTCTGCATGGTGCCCCATACAGCCTTCCCCACATAAATCGGCAGAAAACCAGGTGTTCCAGGAGCTGTGCAG
>JBCJKH010043947.1:0-15076 GCA_039877255.1 Loriculus beryllinus
GCCCCATCCAGCCTGGCCTTAAACACTACCAAGGATGGGGCAGCCAAGTCTTCTCTGGGCAGCCTGTGCCAGTGCTTCACCACCCACCAACAGACTGCTGACAACTGCAGACAGTAACTATGATGCCAGCGATAGAACTGGTAAGAAATGCATGTTAGTAGATGCAGGACAACTGAAAGCCTCATCCCCTTATGAGTGGAAGTGCTCAGACATAACAATTATAATTTTGCCACTGGCAGGCAAGGGAGAAGAACAGACAGACCTTTGGAGATTAACCACTTGCTCATCTGCTTTCTGCCAAGCCTGAATGTAAAACTAACATGTCAGACAGCACTGCCAAATTGCACAAGCTAAGTCTTCATAACCCACAGCAAAGATTTAGCCAACAAAGAAAGACTTAAGAAAACTAGCCAAGCAGCCAGCTTCAGTTCCAGCTCATCAGTAAAAGAGCATTTGTACTTATGTATCACATGCAACAGCCAGATGAAACATACAAAAACTGATGAGAAAATCCTTCTGTTCTGACTTTCTACCTTCCCAGGTGCTATTGCTGTGCATTTTGACATTATGTCACCATACAAAGGCAAATTATATCTCCACACTGCAGTAATGCCACATATACATTAACAACTGTATCTCTCATTACTGATATAGCTCCTTCTCAGTAATCCCTCTACAACAGCATATAAAGAATGATGGCAGTTTGTGCTCACCAATTAAAACTGAACTGCCTAGGTGTGCAGATGGCATTCACACCTTTGAAGAGTCACAGAGCACAGGCTTTGTGAGTTCTCTCCCTGTGAGAAAGACTGGAAGTAGAAACTAAGAATCACCCCTTTGCTGAACAGCCTCCTGCCTGGAAGTCACTTAATCGTTATGGAATCACACAGCTGTGTTTCGGTTGCTTAGTGCACATCTAAATCAATGACAATTAAAAAAAAAAAAAAGGAAAATGAAAACAAAGCCAATAAAAGGTTTCATTTTAAAGAATGAAAGATAGAATATTTCTGTCTTCAGTAGGAAACTGCTTCTTAAGCACTAGTTTCTGTAGGCACTTGTAAAGCTGCTTAAGATACCATTTCCTTAACTGAATCCCTCTCTTACTATCCAGCTCACAAGAAGTAGGATTTTTCTGAATACCAGGAAGTGAGAAAATTCAAAGGCTTTTCATTCCCTCTAGGACTAGGAAATGCCAGAAAGGCTCCATGCTAAAAAATGGTGATGCAAAACATAGCACTTTCCTGTTACTGAAAGGTGACCCCAATCCTCTCCTTGTAACACAGCCAACAGCCCCAAGGGCCACTTCTCTGACAGGCACTTATCTGTGGCTTCCACTTCTACTGGGCCATGTCTGACCTATCTATCACCTTCACAGGAATGGAAGAATCACAGGGAAATGGAAGAAGATAACAGCTTGAACTCTGCAATCTAAGGTGAGAGGGAAGCTTAGCTAAAGAATACAACTAATGTGTTTCAATACAACATTGTTGCATGTATCTGATAACACTGCTATGAACCCTCCATCTACCACTCTCAAGCTCCTGTACTTAGAGGACTACAGAGTTTACTGAATGACTGCAGTGAACGTATTTTTGCAATAACATCTGTAGGGCTCCATACTACAGAGGAAGAAAACAGACAAGATAGACTATTACACAGAAAATTCAAGAGAAAATTCAATTCTTAGAGAACACTCTCCTGATACTGCCAGGAAGCTTATGAATCAGAGTTCTCAAGAGCAACCTGGTGACTGTCACATATTGTCTACGCCCTTCATACTACTCCAAGCACTACAGCACTTCACATGCCACTTGTTAGTCATCACTCACCCAAAAGTTTTCAGGGTAGTCCCGGAGATTCAGCAACTTCTGTATGACTGTTTTCCGATCTTCCTCCCACTTACGCTTGCAGAAGACTATCTCTAGGAAATACCACATCCAGCCAATGATGGGCATGTAGGAGAGCTCCTTCTTTGCAAGCACTTTGGCACTCTGCAAGACAGAATTAAAGCAAATGAAGCAGTTACACCACTTACGGTTCTTCGCAGATACGCCACATGAACGGTTAGACACTAATACATTGATTCACATTGACCAGTCCCAGTTTTAACAGCAGCAAAACAAAGAGAAAAAGTTTTCTCAAGTGACAGAATAGTGAAATCTAATCTCAGATATCAGCACAAAAGAAAACTTTAAGAATTACATACATGTTTGTGTGTGTTCATGTTTGTCTATGCTACCCAAACACTGAAACTCAAAATACAAGGCAAATTCCTTCAAACACTGAGAAATCCATGCAAAAGACCCAAACCATACAGAATGAAATTCTTAATTCAAGCAGAACCTCAGCGGTAGCCCAGTCTTCAAGGACTCAAGTTTTTTTTAAGATCTCTTGCAGCTAAACTTGTCCCCAAAGCTGGTACATCTCACCATGATGAAAAATCCCCGCTATTCTGAACGAGAAGCAGAGTCACAGAGCCATTCCTGAACAACAATATATTGATGCATACACACAGTTTACCAATGGAAGAAAACATAACCACTAGAAACAACAACAATAGAAATACTTCATTTGTATTTTGGTTTGTTTATGGAAGGGCATTAATACTTACACTAGCTATCTGGCTTACATTTTACTTTGTTATTTAATGAATAAAATGGCACACGTGTGCGTGTGTGTATAGAAATTGTTGTTTTGGCATTTCCTGCAAAACAGTGACATTTGCTTAGAGGACAGATGGAGCAATTACAGTCCAGTTTCTATCCATGATATCATTATAAGCTATCCCATTAAAGTGCTCCGCAGACGGCTTCCAGGACATCACATTTGATTAGTAGGAATTATTTACTGGTAGAAATTAACATCAATAGAAATTATTTACTTCCATTTTTTTTGGTCACTGCTGTTCACTTGTTTACTAGTGGAAGAGAGTTGACCTAATTCTTTATCTCAGCACATTTCTCTCGTCTGTTTTTCTCCCTTGAGAAGGAAAATACCTTAAATAATTAAGCTATCTAAAAGCTCCTAAGACTGGAAGGCACGTGCATGTCACATAACTTCACTAGCAACTGTTACACAGATTCAGACCAGAAGATCACATGAGACAATTCCTTTTCTAAGAATGCAGGAACCATTGTTGTCAAATGATTAAACACTTAAAAGTGCTGCCTCTTGATCAGTTGAGAATTTCAGTGATGGGATGGCAGCAACACTGAGCCCAGCCTCCTCTTCCAGCTCCCAGACCAGTTCATATGCTCTTCTATTCTTTACCCCCATACATGCCTGAGGAAGACAGCTGAGCCAAGAAACTCCAACTGATGCAAAGCAGTTTTAGCTGAGCAGGGAGGCCTTAAACCTTAGGGAACCACTGCCCACCTCAGCCACAACTACGCCAGCCATCAGCCACAGCCTAGTGCGAGCCACTGCACAATGAGGCAAACAGCAACAGTGTCAGCTCCCCAAAATAGAAAAAAACCCATGCTCTTAAAAGTTTATTTACAGTTAAGTACTCAGTATTGTAAAACCTACCATAAGTGTGCTCTTCATAGAATGTACAAGGCCTCCGGAGCACAAAGGCAGACTATTATTCCTCCCTCCTAGACTTTAGAACACAGGAATCCTGGTCCAAAAAACAAACTATTTCACCATAGCTGCTTTCTAATGCTGGGTATATTTTTAAAAGCGTGTGAGTTAAACAAGGGACAACTGTTGTTATTCTTTCCCCAGTGAAACAAAAAAATGATGCTGTAAGCTAAGGTGTCACGTAGTGAAAGTATAACCACAACAGCAGAATAAATGTTTGAATTCTTCCCCAGGGCACATTCTTATCCATTTTCTGTGCCAACTCATTTTTAAAATTTAAAAGTACTCATGTGAGAGTATGGCTCCTTAGATGCACATAAAAAGAAACTAAATCACCTTATGCTATTTTGTGCATCTCATCTATCCTAGGAGTAGAAGGAAGGCTAATGACATAGAACTAATTAGAGAAAGGAAACTCCTCAGTGCATTATACTGGCACGACTGCTCTGGTGTGGGAGGAATACATTAGGCCTCCCCTCAAAAGCTATCATCTCTCTTACAATAACCAGAGCTACAATCTGTTCTGTCTCAGTCATCTACCCACGCACAGCTCCCGCGTAAATATCTGAAGGGGAAAATGCAGCTTCAGTTGACTTTGGCCACTAGGTTCTTCTTAACAATGTGCTTTTGCAAAAATGTGACAATCACCTCTAACCTTCAACTTCAGCTTGCTCAAGAGAGTAAATTTCATTTTAAAGCGCTTGATGTCTTCCATGTAAATTGTCTTCTTGAAGAAGTAAAATATTTTCAGTGCTCAAAACTGATTAAACATCCAACAGATGTTTAATGAAATTACCACTGGATGGGGACAATTGTCTACAGTTATAGCATTTTAATCCAGGTTAATTTCTTCTGCACAGTTTTGTTCAGATGAAAATACCCATGAAGGTCTTCTTTCCTGAATGACTGCATTAACATCACATTAAGAAATGTATTATTACAAGCTTACTTTAGACGTACTTGCACAGCTATGCTGTCACAGAAAGAAAATCTTGATTTATATATCCAACTTCAGTTATTCAATACTTCTTGATCACAGAATGCAGCGAACAGCATTAAATCAACCTGCAAGCTGAGGATGTCTAAGAAAATTTGTTGTACAGTTTCAAAACAAATTCATTGCAGTTGTAAACCATTACAGTAACAATCTGCCTTGTGAGTGATTTGCTCCCCAGGCTGCCCTCAGCATTGGCATACTTCTGATGATTCTGTTTGCTCTATTTCTGAAATACAGTATTCATTCATATTATACTTTCTGGGACATCAAGATGGAAAGATGTTTCCTTACTCCCTCAAAGCCATTGTTCCAGAAATTTACTTAGGCTCCTACTTTCTAATACTTCATATTGAATAAAACTGTTCCATGATGGAAAGGTGACACAACAGTATTTTAGAGTACATATTCCCAAGCATATGGTAAAATGCCATTTTAAATATAAATAATAATGCAGTTTTGGCTGCCTACATGAATGATTACATAATTTAGAATAATTTAGGTTGGAAAAGACCTTTAAGATCAGAGTCTAACCATTAACCTGACACTGTCAAGTCTACCACTAAACCGTGTCCCTAAGTACCTCATCTACACGTCTTTTAAATACCTCCAGGGATGGTGACTCAACCACTTTCCTGGGCAACCTGTTCTTGCTCTTGACAACCCTTTCAGTGAGGAAATTTTTCCTAGTATCAATCTAAAGCTTCCCCAGCACAACTGGAGGCCATTTCCTCTTGTCCTATTGCTTGTTACTTGGGAAAAGAGACCAACACCCACTTTGCTACAACCTCCTTTCAGGTAGTTGTAAAGAATCGTAGGGTCTCTCCTGAGGCTCCTCTCCATGCTACACAACCCAAGTTCCCTCAGCTACTCCTTACTGGACTTGTGCTCCAGACCCTTCACCAGCTTTCTTGCTCTTCTGTGGGTATGCTCCAGCACCTCAGTGTCTCTCTTTTAGTAAGGGGCTCAAAACTGAATACAGTGTTTCAGATTCAGCCTCACTTGTACCAAGTACAGGGGGATGATAACTTCCCTGGTCCTGCTGGTCACAGTATTTCTGATAGAGGCCAGGATGCTGTTGGCCTTGGCCACCTGGGCACAAACTGACTCATGTTCAGCCATCTGTTGACCAACATCCTCAGTTCCTCTTCCACTAAGCCAATTTCCAGCTACTCTTCCCCAAACTGTAGTGTTGCATGGTGCAAAGGACTGCTGTGACCCAAGGGCAGTACCTCGCACTTCACCTGTTGAACCTCAAAAGGCTCAGTCCATCAATTCAGCCTGTCCAGATCCCCCTGTAGAGCCTTCCTACCCTCAAGCAAATCAACAGTTTACCCAACTTGGTGTCATTTGCAAACTTACACAGGGTGCCCTCAATCCCCTTGTCCACATCATTAATAAAGGATATTAAACAAAACTGGCCCCAGTAATGAGCCCTGGGGAGCACCACTTGTGACCAGCCACCAACTGGATTTAATTCCATTCGCCACCACTCTTTGGGCTTGGTCATCCAGTCAGCTCTTTTACTCAGTGAACAGCACACCTGTCCAAGCCATGAATGCCGTGGGAAACAGTGTCAAAGGCTTTACTAAAGTCTCAGAAGACAACATCCACAGCCTTTCCCTCATCCACTAAGTGGATCACCTTGTCATAGATGGGGATCAGGTTAGCCAGGCAGGAGCTGCCTTTCACAAACCCGTAATGCCTGGGCCTGATCACTTGGTTGTCCTGTATATGCCACGTGATGGCACTCAAGGTGATCTGTTCTTCCCTGGCACCAAAATCAGCCTGGCAGGCCTGTAGTTCCCTGGGTCCTCCTTCCAGCCATTCTTCCAGCCATTGCTAACCTCTATTCAATGAGGAACTCTCCAATTAGCCAGGACTGCTGATAAATTACTTGGTGAGCGCTTCCGCCAGCTTCCTCAGTATCCCTGGGTGAATCCTATCTGGCCCCATAGACTTGCATGCGTCTAAGTGGTGTAGCAGGTCACTGACTTGGATTACGGGGCCTTCATTCTGCTCCTTGTCCCTGTCTTCCAGCTCAGGGGGCTGGGTATACCAAGAACAATTGGTCTTACTATTAAAGACTGAAGCAAAGAAGGCACCAAATACCTCAGCCTTTTCCACATCCTTTGTCACTGTGTTTCCCTCTGCATCCGATAAAGGATGGAAATTCTCCTTAGATCCTCTTTTGTTGCTAATGTATTTATAGAAACATTTTCTCTTATATTTTATGGCAGTATACAGATTAAGTTCATCTTGGGCTTTGACCCTTCCAATTTTCTCCCTGCCAACAATCATCCTTACATCTTTCTTGTCCTCCTGAGTTACCTGTCCCTTCTTCCAAAGGTCATAAACTATTTTTTAACTGAGTTCCATCCAAAACTGTTCAGCCAGGCCAGTCATTTCCCCGTTGGTTCATCTTTTGGCACATGGGGCCAGCCTGCTCCCGTGTCATTAACATTTCCTTATTGAATAATGTCCATCCTTCCTGGATTCCTTTGCCCTTCAGGAGTGCCTCCCCTCAGACTTTGTGTACCTTAAAAAGGTCAAAGTCTGCTCTCTGGAAGTCCAAGGCAGACGTTCTGATGACCTCCTTCTTACTTCATGAAGAATCATCCATAAACTCTAGAATTTTGTGTTCATTATGCCCAAGTTGGCCTCCAACTGTCACATCACCCACAGAGTCCTCTATTCACAAATGACAGGTCCAGCCATACACCTTCCCCAGTTGGCTCACTCACCAGCTGTGACAGGAAGTTATCTTCCACACACTCCAGGAACCTTCTAGACCAATTCCTCTCTGGTGCATTGCATTTCCAATAGACATCTGGTAAGTTGAAGTCCCCACAAGAACAAGGGTTAGCGATTATGAGACTTCTCCCAGATGCTTATAGAATACTTCGTCTGCCTCCATTCCAGTTGGGTGATTTATAACAGACTGCCACCACGATGTCTGCCTTGCTGGCCTTCCTCCAATTTTTATCCATAAACAACCCTATCATCATTATCATCAAGGTCTAAACAGTCAAAACACTCCCTAACATACATGGCTACTCCACCATCTCTCCTTCCTTGCCTGTCCCTTCTGAAAGACCTACAGTCACCCACTGCAGCACTCCAGCTGTGTGCATAATCCCACCATGTTTCTGTAACTGCAGTTATGTCATAGCCTTCTCGCTGCACAACGGCTTCCAGCTCCTCCATTTGTTGCCTATGCTGTGTGCACTGGTGTAGATGCACTTCAGTTGGGCTATTGATCCCGCCACCTTTACAGGGGGAGAAGCCTCAACTCCTACATGATCATTCTCAGGCACTTCCATGGTTTCTAATACATCAGTAATCCTGGCATCTTTGCTGCTGCATGGATGTTCAACCCCTACCTTGAGTGAGATGGCAGACTGAAGGACCTCACAAGCACACTGTCCCTCAAACATCTGCCTGCCATACCCAAGGCTTATTTCTACCTGGTTTTATCCCTTTTACCACTAGAATCTAGTTTAAATCTACTAACTTATTAAAATGTGCAAGAACTACTGTGTTCACATAACTAAGGGTCCCATATCAAAACCCACAAAAATTGCTCACACCTATATTTAAAGCCATACTGAGTTTTTCCAACAGCAAGCTTCAACATAAACAGCTTTTAAATAAAATTTAGGCTTCCTGGCACATAGAACAGACAGAGTTAAAAATTATTACATGTGCTTGGCAATTTTTTATGAGAAACTAAAAGCCAAGTAGTTAACAACTAGCTTTTCATAACGGTTTTCTGCCTTGTTTACCCTGCCAAGGAATATAAACTATGGCCTCTTTTGGAAATGCACAAATTTTGAGGCCAATACACTGAGCTGCTCAGAATAATGTTTATGTTTTGCCAAGGCAGAAAGACCACCCACATTAATGACTTAAAACTCAAAGACAGCAGAAGATGAACAGATAAAGCAGCAGGTTCAGTTTTAAAGAACACACAAATTTCGTCAACACGACTGACTTCATCTCAGGAGAAAGGGTTACTAAAATTAAAGAGCTGTTTTATCACTGCTGGGTCAGATCAACCAATGATGCAGAAGAGTAAAGTGAATCCTGGCAGGGAGTGTATTAACATGCTTTTGGTCTAAATGCTGAAGAACACTTCCCTGCTCAGAACATGCCTATGTCTTGACTGCAAGTTCTTGGTGTCCAGTGGGTCTGTTTCAAAAAGATGCTTAGCCTAAGAAGAAACTAAATGCTACTGATGTGTTTAAATGCTTATACAGTAGCTAGGCTGTCCATCACTAAGAAGGTGGTAAGTCCTAGGACTAGAATGTTACAAAAAGGAAAAAGGAAGAGCATAGGTGAGTTCAGGGACCTGTCACCAAGAACACATCTCTATTTACACAGCAGAGTAACACACAGACACCAGAGTCAGCGTCTCCCCCAGCCACTGCACCAAGCATGACATAGAAAAGCAGAGCATCCACAACACAATCATCACAGTCACCCTTGCTTAGGCTCATAACAGACCTGTCTTTTTATTATGAAACACTTGTGTGAACAAAGCTCTGTTTGTTGGGGCTATGCTACTTCCAACCCTACAGAAAGCCAAGTCAGAAGCGCAGCTCCTCCTTCCCTCACAGCTTGCTGCATACACCTCTGTTTGAGGAGCTGGGACTCCACCATCCCTGTGGACATCCATGCTGCCCACAGCAGCACGATGCTGACTTGTCATCAAGTACCCCTGCATTCTCTCCCTTCTGCACACATCACTGAGGACTGGCAGCACAAGGAGGTGGGTATGTATGGCTGATGGGTGCCAAAGACAAAACAAAACAGGAAGATCCCTTTACAAAAGAAAAAAAATAAGCCACATGTGGAATATAAATGTAAGTGATTAATAGTTTGGGCTGAACAACAGGTTTGCCTGAAGTCCCTGTTGACTTCTAGGTTTTCTGAAGTTTACTTCCTTCTAATTTCCAACAACAACCAAAAAATCTTCTCAGGCTTGGTTCTGCAAACAATTACACACCAGTAAGTTCTGCTGCACAGAATCCAACTGCAGCTAGCAAGACAATCTCAGGGAATACAATACCTTGCGAGAGTAAAAGCAAGCACAGAATTGCTGCTTCATGTGGTTTTCTCATTCTCCACTATAAATGAATAGGTCTCTGTCTCTCAGCACTTTCAGCCCATTGCTTCCGAGCATTTTCAAGGGGTACTCCAGAAGTATCATATTAAAGAAAAGTATTTATAAGTAGCACCAATGTTAATATTGTCTATTCCCCCCACCCACCCCCTGAAATTCTCTACCCCATACCACTGGGGACAGTGCAGGGGACTTAGAAAGTGGCTGTGAGGTGTTTAGCTGTCTGCTGGGTTAAACTGGGATGACCAAGTGAAAAAAAAACAGCATTTAATAGCTTCATTTAATAAAAGTTCAAGCTGTAAAATACTGAGTTTGGACACATGCTTGTGACACTGTTAAAAGCACTGGTGGTGTCTGCCAGGGCCGCAGGGTACAGCTGGATGTCACAACAAAGCCATTCTGTCTGCCTGCTGCAGCCAAGCACAGTCAGTCCCAGGTCCTTCGGCCCTAAATCATCTTCACCTTCACCCCTTTCTCTGACCCCAGTCATCTCTCCTTTCTTCATTGTATTAGTTAAGGCAGGGCAGAGAGAAAGGGTGTCTGAAACAGGACAAAACAGAGCAGACAGGCACCAGAACAGATGCAGGAGATAGGATGGCATGTGCAAGATTTTCTTTCCAGTAGCAGTGGACACAAGATCAGCTTAGTAAGGTACCGGTAGATACCTAAAGCTTGCGTAGAAACTTCATGGAATATCAAATCAAAGAGCATTAAATATAAAACACCACTGAAGCACAAATTCCCTAAGCTACAAAATGCTGGAGGCTGGGACGCCACTTAGGAATCTCTCTGGATGCTTGTCTTTTTCTTTTAACTCCTTTTCCCATCCCTCAGGATAATGGTTCCTACATTCCTATTTGTGCTGCCACACCAAACCTTGATGCTTCACACAGTGCAAACTCACGTAAGGCAGCACAAAGGCAAGCCAAGCTACACGCCAACCAAGAAACCAATTGTGCATAATTTTCAATTTAAAATGGATTAAGATTAATCTCAATTGGTTGCCCCGACAGGGAAATGCACTGTCTGGTGGGTAAAGACATCTATGCAAATGACAGCACATGGGAACTATTTCTTCCTGGAGCAGTTTCTGGGAAGTAAAACCACATTACTCAAGTACAAAAGTACATTACCCAAGACTGAAATAGTTTAAAAAAATAAAAATAGGAAAAAAATTAAAAAGCACGTAGCAATTTCTAAACCCCCTAAAATTAGCAAAAAAAAAAAAAAACAAACTAAAAAATGACTGCAAGCATCTAAAAAAACCCAAAAATTATTTTCAGTTACTGCAGCACAGTAATTTTTCAACATTTATGTTTCTACATGGTGGTTTTCTTATGCATAGGGAACAATATAAAAAAATAAAACATGATCCTGATTACCTGGGAAACTATAAAAAAAATAATGATTAAAGCTAATGAGATTCAATCCAATCACAGAGCACCAATGTAAAACAGGAGATTTTTGACCTTGTAGGTCCCTATTAGTTTGTACAGAAATAATCCTTTAGTTTTCTACAACAGTGCTTTCTGAAGCACCACCTGAGCCGCTAAAACACAGTTTTATTTAAAGAACTGTAGCTATTCGGCTTACAAAATTAGATAGGCTATACTCAGGAACCCCTCCATAACAAGCACACAGAAGAGAGAATGTTTTTGGCATGTATATCTGCCTGCTAGGACAGGTTTCCCTGAATCTCCAGCTGCCTTATGCTATCCTCCAGCTCTGCTAGCAAGTCCTGGACATTATGGTAGAATTGTTCCTCAGTGATCAGGAGCCAACAGCCATTTTGCCAATATGCAGGGCCTGTAATGTTTAGGTTCATTTTTCTCCAGTTTTAGGAATCCTTTCTTATTTAAGCAGACTGTCATTACTGTAATTTGAAAATGACTGGAGTGGTGCTTATATGTCCAGGAAATGCAGAGTCCAAAGGAAAGGCCACAAGATGTCTTAGGTTCACACAGTCCAAGGTCAAGACTTGACAGCAGCCAGCAGCAAAGTTGGAAAAGGATGCTGCAGATATGCCAAAATGAGGTATTAGTCTGCTTTCTTAGGAGAAGAAACTCTCATCTAAATTCCTTGTAGGCAGGGAATGTCATCACCACCAAATAATTAAGTCAAGCTGTTTTAGGAGCGATGCTTGAATCATCCCCATGAGCTGACGGGGGAGACAAATACCACCCTGAAAACAAATGCACATGTACTCCTAGCCTAACTTAATAGTGTATCTAACCATGACTAAGTCACTCCTCCCCCATCTCGTACTAGCTATAACCTGGTTAATGCTTTCACTTGAGATGACAGCTCTTTCATTCTGAGAGACAGAGACTACATCATTCAAACTCGAGCTGTGGATTTGTAAGACTACACTGCAGAAAGCAAAGTCTACGATTTACTGGGAAAGAATCCCAGAACAGCTCATCCTTCTGCAGCACAATGAACCGTAATAGTTGTCTAGCAAGCACACAGAAAGAAACAACTGCAATGACCTCCTCAGGTTAAAATAATAGCTCCACCAGATTTAACTGCAATGCTTTTAACATTTCCGTGAACGGTCGAGCAATCCTGTCTCTGTATTCCATACTTGCACTGCACTGCTTTATGTTCACCTCTCTAATTCTAGACAGGGAAATTCGAGCACAGATCCATTACCTTTCAAAAACACATGAATTCGTTGTGGGGTTTTTTTCTTGCATTTAAGAAGAGGAATTTTATTTTAAATGCTAAAGAAAACTCACCCCCAAGACCCCAAATCTTTCACAAAAGTTCCAACCACAGAGAAAGTCGATTTCAAAGTTGTGATTAAGGATTACGATGGCATTCTCCTTCCCATACTTGGGGTAACTTTGTGGGTCAGTGTAGAGGGTGCAATTGGTGCCTGACCACCATTCCAGTAACATCACCATCTCTGGAATAAAGAACAAGAAATATATGAATGTACATAATATATGCAAAGTCACAAGTTAGTAACATGTTAAAAAGCATCAGTCACTTCAACCAGCACATAGCAAAAAAGGGGTCTAACAAAGCTGAAATACTGAACATAAATCAGACAGTCACACACCTTGGTACAGCAAGGCAGGGACAGAGGAGAGAGGGAAAATAACGATATTGCATGGAATGAAGGAGCAAAAAATTTCCACAGTGATACTGAGGAAAAGGAGTTCCATTTGGAAACTGCAAATTCAATGCTTCAAAAATCAGTAAGTTGAATTCAAAATTCAAATTATCAAAAGACATGTAAAATTAACACTCACTAGTACAACAAAATTAGATGAAGAACAGAAAAAACTTTTAGGAGGAAGAAACACAACTATTCCTGCCATATACAGGTCATCATGTGCCTCTAAAAACTGTACAGTTTTAGACCACAGAGCAGTTTGGACAAGACATCTGCACCAGCTCTGTTACATGTACACCTTACGCATCATCCTGTTAACTTGACAGAAGTAACTGTCATATGACCTGCTATAACTGAAACACTCTACATTTGGTAGGGGTGTATCAATCCTCCAGAGCAAAGCCAATAGCTCAGAATGGATGAAGAACATCCATACCCAGACCAAAGGTAAGGTGAGTGGCTGGCAAAGTGTGCAGAGCCAAGGATAGTTATTAATGGCATAACAATCTGCATATCCTTTAGTTGATGAACTGATGAAGTAAACTGGGGGGTGGGAGGGAGGGAACAGGGAAGGAGAGAAAACAGGGAAATGACTGTTAAATATCTCAAAACCACTCTGGATTTGCACACAGATTTGCAAAAACCTAACTGTAAGAAATGATAAAAGGACTGGGAGGACAGTGAGAACGGTTTAAAACACAGGTGTACTTAGAAGCTGGAGTGTGGCTTCTCAGCAGTTTCCTAGTGACTATCATATAACTGTCACCTTCCTAGTTGCTTATCCCACTATCAAGCACATGCAAGAAGTAGGCTTTCACAGAATCACAGAATGGAATGGGTTGGAAGGGATCTTCTTTGTTTAGAGACAAGGATGCCGTGTAGAAGAGTGTCAAATGCTTTGTACAAGCCCAGGCAGATGACATCATTTGCTATTCCCTTATCTACCAGCGCTGGAGCCCCATCACAGAAGGCCACCAAATTTGTTGGGCAAGACTTGCCCTTAGTGAAGCCATGTTTGCTGTCACCAGTTGCCTCCTTATTTTCCATGTGCCTTGGCACAGTTTTCAGGAGAACCTGCTCCATGATCTTGCCAGGCACAGAGATGAGACTGACTGGTCTGTGGTTCCCCGGATCTTCATTTTTCCCTTTTTTAAAAATGGGGATTATGCTTCCCTTTTTCCAGTCAGTGGGAACTTCACCAGATTGCCCATCAAATAAGATGGACAGTGGGTTAGCCACTTCATCTACCAGTTCTCTCAGGACCCACAGATGCATCTCATCAGGTCCCACTGACTTGTGTACCTTCAGGTTCCTTAGATGATCTTGAACCTGATCCTCTCCTATAGTGGCCAGTTCTTCATTCTCCCAGTCCCTGCCTTTGCTTTCTGTGACCAGGGCAGTGTGGCTGGAGCAGTTGCTGGTGATGACACAGGCAAAAAAGTCACTGAGTACCCCAACCTTCTCCATGTTCCAGGTAACCAGGCCTCCCCTTTCCTTTTGGAAACAGCCCACCTTTTCCCTAATCTTCCTTTTGTCACCAATATATCTACAGAAGCTTTACTTATTGCCTTTGATGTCCCTGGACATAATTCTATGAGGGTTTTATTTTTCCTAACATATCCCTATCTGCTCAGACAATTTCTCTTCATTCCTCCCATGCTGCTTGTCCTTGCTTCTACCTTCTGTAGGTCTCCTTTTTATGCTGGAGTTTGTTCAGGAACTCCTTGATCATCCACACAGGCCTTCTAGTGCTCCTACCCAACTTACTCTTTGCCAGGATGCATCAGTCCTGAGCTTTTTTCTTGTGACCCTCTTACCTCCAGGGCTTTATCCCATAGTATTCCACCAAGCAGATCCCTCAAGAGGCCAAGTGCACTCTCCTGAGGTCCAGGACAGGAAGCTTGCTGTACACACTCCTCACCACCCTAAATGTCTTGAATTCTACCATTTCATGGTCACTGAAACTAAGATTGCCCTCCAGCTTCACATTCTCCATCAGCCACTCCTTGCTGGTGAGAACAAGGTCCAGCATAGCACCTCTCCTCACTTGGAGGAAGAAGTTATCAATATATTCTAGGAACCTGCTGGGTTGCTTGTGCCCTTCAACAGACAATCAGTGTGGTTGAAGTCACTCATGAGGACCAGAGCTTGTGAATGTGAGGCTGCTCCTATCTGTATAGAGCCTCATCCACTCAATTCTCCTGGTCAGGCAGAATGTAGCAGATCTCCACTATAATATTACTTGTCCCTCCCC
>JBCJKH010043949.1:0-13113 GCA_039877255.1 Loriculus beryllinus
CCCCTCTGCGCCAGGCTTTAGCAAAACCTCTGCAAACTTGAGGGACTGTCACTCACTGCAGACGCCTTCACAGCCCTCACAGTAAAGAGCTTCTTCCTTTTATCTGACCCTCTGATCACAGAATCTCTATTAAGTTTAAGCCTGTTACCCTTTGTCCTATTGCTACGGTCCCTGATGAAGTGTCCCTCCCTAGCATCCTTGTAGGCCCTCTTCAGATACTGTTATGAGGTCTCCATGCAGTCTTCTCTTCCCCAAGCTGAGCAGCTCCAACTTTCTTAGCACTGTCAAGATTAACAGAGTGCTGAAAAATGCTATTTATATAAATAGAATAGATTATGTTATATACATCGAAGCACTCTTCTTGAATGACTAAGTGATTAATCTTTACTTACATGAATAGCTGTGCTAATTCCAGTAGGTTACAGAATTGTTGCAGGGCAATATCTAGTTGCATATAAACAGGTTATTTGTGACTGTTCCTCACATGAATGCTTTCTTTCTCTCTGTCTCCTTAAGAAATTGAATCTTCATTGGCTTACAGCTGACTGTATCGGACTCATAAAATAGTCTTTCATTTCTCTCTGGGCATATGCTGTATCATGAATTGTCTCCTTAGAGACAGCAGGCCACCTCATTATGGTTACAATAGACAAATTCCTAAGCATGTGGTCTGCTTTTATGGCCTTGACTTGTACATTTTTTACCTCAGAGACTTGCCACTCATGTTGACACAGATTTGTTGTGTGTGATGAAGTGATAAAATCAATGAAGAGGACACATGTGCTTCTCTGGCTTTCAGAAAGACTTTATTATTTATTGTTTATTGTTGTAACTTAAATCCACTCAACAATTTTCTGCAAAGGTACATTTACTCTTTGGATCTGTTTTATTCTGCCTGCAGCTTAGAAGTTGCTCTTGGTGCATACTGTATGTGTTAGCTTTCTCAAAGTTTCACTGGAAAAGAGAGTGAATATAAATCTGTGTTTTGCCAAGAATTATACCCAATGGGTGTGGGAGAAGCATTAACTAAACAATTTTAGAAAACCAAGTAACCTGAATGCCAGGCATTTCTGTGTTATTCCGATTATCTTTCTGCCTCCAAAGTACGTTGCTATTTGACAGGATAAAGCTAGCAAAAAAAAAACCCCAAACATTCCTTCTATTTCAAGACATACCAGTAACCAGAGCTTTCTGATAAAAATTTTATTATTTTTAGCAATAAAAAGAAAAGGGAAATAAACCCCACGTTTACATTTAAAGCAAACAAAGTTATTATAGCAGAGGCCAAAGAAGGAGAATGTAATTTCTGAGGAAGCTGGAAGACTACAGCAGCCATAGTTCCATGTACCTCACAAAAGGACACAGAAGTCAGTATTATCAGTGCAGAAAGTAAAGGTATTGAAACAATCTAGAATAGGTTGGATGATAGAAATTATGCTACAGGCATAAACAGTATGGCCATAGAGAATTTTACCAATCATCCTTTAATAGAGCCAAAATTAATTTATATGAAAGAAAATATAACTTTTGCAGAAAGCAGAATTGTATTAAATATTACAGATGTATTTGTAAGATGATAAATCTTGGATAAAGTGTCTCAGTCCATAGGTTTTTCTGTTAAATATTCAAGTCATTTCCCCTGATTATTCAGGCCTAAGAAACAAGACAAGCTACAGTTTGGATGTATTTATAATCAACCTATGTTGGTGAGTCTCATTGATTTGGTAAAATAAGACTAACTTAGCATTTTTTTTTTTTTTTTAATTTGTGAACTTTTTAAACTTTTTTGTGAAATAAGGACATTTTCAGCAGTTGTAGATTGCTGGACCATTTTCAGATGTACCCCTTCTGTACCTCGAAGAGTGACATTAGAAAAACTACCCACTTTTTCTTGTTTCTGACATATGCCTCAACTTGGTCCATATGACTTGCAGAGTCCATTCAAATGTAATGTAATGGGAATGCTGAAGAGAAATGGGAAATATCTGTTTTTTGAGACTGAATTTGACTGGCAGACCACAGTGTAGATTAGTGGCTGGTGTGTTTAGAAGGTTTTGTTTGATAAAGATACAACTGATCACACTGAATACATTAGTCTGTCAAAATGTAGATTGTCTGGAAGAAATTGGCAAAAGGATGGAGAAACAACTGGCTCAAACTTTAAATCAGGGAGATACAAGAAATGAAAAACTGGGGAGACAAGATGAAGAGTCAAACTTGCTGGAAGACTGACCTCTGCCTTGACTGAAGGCATCTGGCTACTGGCTTTTAAGACAGTGTGAAACAGCTGCATCCTGGTTGACTTCTCTCTCCCCCAAGACACATATTACATCTTGGTTTTATTATTTTTGATTAACCAGGATTTTTATAGTTGAGGACCTTGCTGTTGAGAGACAAATATAGACCACTGCAATGTATGTATCATTTTGCCAAGGGCTGAACACGGTCATGTCTCAGAAGGAGTAGCTGGGAAAGCATGCAGAAGTGTAGTGTGGAACATGACTATTTAACTCATTTATTTGAGTCAGACTATTTGGTGCTTAGTGAACTGCATTTATAATATCCTTGCCCATAGATTTTTTTTTTTCATTTGGTTTTATACGTTTAAGATTAATCTTACTCCAAGGGCTCTTCTGCCTACCCAGCACATATAATTTATCAGGAATTCTACAGTGAAAAGGTAAAGAATAACAGTCCTTATCCAGAGGGATAGATGAGAAATGAGACCCAGGATATAAATGCTTGTTCCAGAAAACAACACTGAATCAGTGCATGTTGTTCTTTGTCTCTGGTGAACCACTCTGCCATCAGAAGCTCTTTCTCCACTATCACAAATACTCTTCTAATTTTTGTAAACTTTATGTAAAATAACTGCTATTTCGGAAGGTTCATGTGAAGTACATCAGTATGGAAAGATTATGCAGAGTTTTTAAAATCATTTCATTTAAAAATATTCGTTGTGTAATTTTTTTGCAGATTTGGCAGGTAAATCTTGGTGAAAAAAGGGTTGAAATAAGTTAGACACAGTAATATTCTAATGAATGAATTAACATTCTTCGCTTTCGTTCTTCATTTACATCATCTTAGAAAATAAATAGGTCTTTACAGCACCAAGGCTTAAAAACTTGCTTGCTTTTAACTTACTGTAGATGGCCTTGCTGAATCCAGTGAGACTCTCTGGTACATGTGAAGTTAGGCATGTGCATACACCATTTGCGAAGTCATGACATATTTTTAAATTAGTGACTAGAATACGGAGGCCGTGGTTCTTGCTGGTGACCCACTGTGCTGTACTCCAGTAAGAAAAGTTACTTTGCCTATGAATTTCTGATAAGTTCTGAGAATAGAAATCCTGAGGTGCTCAAATCCACCCCACTATGAATTTCAGAGCTTTCAAAATCATGCAAACATTTCTTAAGCAAGCCGCCTCCCCGCCTCTTCCCACCCCACGCACCCCAACTGTGTGAAAGGAATATGTGCATGCTGTTTAGCATGCTCTCAGTCCTTAAGAGGGATGTGATTATTCTCAACTGATGTATTTAAGTATCTACAGAATTATAAAATAGTATAGCACAAACAATTTGGTTTAGGTTTGTCAAGCACAATGGGGGCTTGGAGGGAAAAAATAAAAACCAGAAACACAACAAAAACATACCCCAACAAACCTGAAACCAGAGTGCTAAAAATTGTATTAACAGTCTTCTCAGCTTTGAGTAACTTGGCTCTTCAGTGTTTCACAATATTTTCCACTGCTTTTATAATTATTTACTTATCAATGCATTTGAAACAAGGTGGTTTGTTGTTTTGTTTGTTTGGGGTTTTTTTTTCCATTGTCTCTAGGAACAGTTTTATTGAATACTCATGTTTACTTACTGAAGTGTATTTCACTTGGAATGGAAATGCAAAACATTAGTGCAGGCTTTGTGAAATTTACCACTTCTCTGATATGTGGAAAGTACTTGAGATAAGGGCATTGTTTCAGTAGTGCTGGGTGTGTGTGTGAGCATAAGCTCTTCAAACAAATATAGACTGTTTATTTGTCAGTGTTGTCTATATTTAACAGGCTCACTGAATCTGTATGCTTTCTTTTTGTCAGGGTTTAAGGCTACTGATTTTTCAAAGATAATCTCTTTCTCCTAGCTGTACTACTTTTTTTTCCCTGCTACTTTTGCTTGTCAGTAACAAGAATTAAAAACTAATATGTCAAGGGAGCTAAGCTATGAAGGGCTGTGCAAAACTAGAACAGGTGCAAAATTTAAGGTTTTTACTTAATTTTAATTTACTTTTAAATAATTTGATGTTTCCTCAGGTGACAGTTTGGTACAATCATACTCTGACTATTAAGTATAAACTTGTGAGGCCTTAAATCTCTGCAGTTTGTTTAAACAGTAAATGGAAATGGCATTTATAATCTGCAAAGCATTAAAACTGCTTACAGATTACATACATCAGTGGCTTATAACCTTTTTTGATTTGTGGCTCCCCGAGTACTTTTCAGTGGAGGCGTATATCTCTGTGCAGCAAAGGTTAACTTACTGCAGTAGGCTTCTTTTTCATAGCAAGGTTGTATGAACCCAAAGTATCTGCAGACCACATGTTGAAAATTATTGATCAGTATTATTTATATATGACTTGTTCACTGCTGAAGTGTTCCTGCTTTTGAGATGATTCAGTAACTCCATACAATAATCATTGGGAAGGAACTGGAAAAAGAAAATATAACTCTTGAAACAGGAGATTTGGATAAATAAAATGTTTCCGCAATTCAGGAATTAGACCACCTTCTTGCTGATAATGATACAATCTCCAAAAATTATGAATGGATGTCCAATTTACACATGGTAAGCTACAACAGTTTGTTGCTACCATAGAATCACTGCAGATGGAAAAATTGGCCCAGTGGTTATTTAGAAGCATCTGGGATTCACTTTGCTTGGTGCTGCCAGTCACAACATTCCTTGTGTGCTAAACTGTTTTAAAGGTATTTCGATTACAACTTGCTGTTGAATAAAAACAAAAAGGTCATCCCAGACATGAATCACACACTTCTACCTTGGGCTTTCATTGAATTCTAATACAATAAATTATGGGCCTGATCTTGAGATAAAGCAACTTCTTGCCCTTAAATAGAAGGTATAGGGTTCTGGGAGTAAGATGAATAGCTTCCCTGTGCTCCACACCAAACAAGTTGAAATTCAACAACAGCGTTTTGCAGTTGTTGGTTCCATACACCAGTTTTTTTTAGTTTCTTCAGATTTCTACTTGGCAACAGGCTGACTTTGTATTTTAGAAGATACAAGTTGTGGTAAGAGCGTCAATAATAAGAGAGTATAAGATGTTCATAATGGCAAGGATTTAGAACTGCAGGTACATTGAATGGAAGAGGGTACAGAGCCTGGTGCAATTGTGTGCTGCTGGAGAGGTATGCGTACCTCCCAGGGCAAGCTGGCTTCACTGGTGAGCAGGCAGGTAGGTGGCCTGGGGTCTTTGAGGATTTGATGACTATTTCACTAGTCAAGTAAATAAAATATTTTTAAACATTTCAATATGAATATGGACTCCTAGGATGTAAAACAAATACTTTTTTCCCCCTCTGATATTCCTGCGGACAAGCAGCTAATACTCTTGGTGTGTTTCAAAGATTCCATTCAGTAACGTCAGAGATACTGAGTTTCACACAGCAGTGAAGCTGTTGTTTTTCTCGAGTATGTTCTCAAGAGTTTATCGCTTCCTGAGCTATTCTTATGCTCTGTAGTTTCTGGGCTTCCCAGTGTGCCGTGTTGTGACATTAAATTCTTTAAACTGTTAAGAAAACTCTTCTTTGTTTCATTGGTTCTTTGATCATTTTCTATCAGCTGTTTTTTACTGGTTTCAGAAAATGATAAAAATGACAAGTTTTGAGGCACGATCACTATTTATGGAGGAAGTAAGAATAAGTAAAATGTGAATTTCTCATGTGTTTAAAAATATTACTTACACAAAGAAAAGTTATTCTTTAAAGTAATTTGTCCCAGGAAAGTTTATTATTTATATATGGCATACTTTTGGAGAATTGCTTTTTAAGATGCTGCTTTTTTTTAATGTATCACATAATCTTTTCTGAGGGTCTTGTTGCATAAGCTGCCTGTCTGTAGGCCACACTCTAACAGAAGTGTATATATAAGCAGTCATTCTGAAGTGCTGATTCTGTTATTTGATTTGGGATTAAACAGTCTGTTGCAAGCCATCTGTTTCCCTATGCATATGTCCTTGAGAGGTTAGATTTCCACAGATATTGCCCCATAACTTTAGCCAGTGTTTGAAAGATCAGAATTAGCCGAGACATATGCCACTGAAATTATCTGTTTTATCCTGGAGGACTGGCTGGTTTTTGACATCGGTGCCCACACTGGAGAAAAGTTTACTCTCTCTCATTGCTGCTGATAGAGAACCCTGCTGCTTTTGGCCAAATGCCACGAGACTCAGGAGCACATCCTTTGAGGGCATCTGAACAGTTGATGCTCAGTGAGTGCATCAAAAGCTCCATCAGCTCTTTAAGCCACAGCTCTCCTCAAGAACTGATCCTTCCAGAGGATGCTGTATGACTTGGGACAAACGCAAACTGCTACTATTACCCAAGCTCTTATCTCTCTAACAAATAGGGCCAGAAGATATGTTTTGGTGTAGGTCCAGGGTTCAGAGGCTTTTTGGAGACTTCAAGTAATTTTTTATGAGTATACCTTGCTCTTATATGTGATATTGTCGGGGTGTTTTTTTCAGGGGTGTGTGTTTGTTGTTTGTGTGTGTTGTTATGTTGTTTTTTTGGTTTTTGGGTTTTTTTTATCCCCCTGTTCATACAGCAGCATGTGGGCCCTGGATGTGTGCACAGTGCATGTGTTACTACTGAAGGATGAGTGCTGCAATAGTGATCCAGCCCTGTTGGTTTGGTTTAGGTTGCAGAGCAAGTGCTTGGAGGTACTGTGGAAGCCAGTATGTGATAAACGGTCTCTCAGTACTGTTTTCACAGGTGTAATTAGTGCAGTTGCTTAAGCTTGGGATCCTCAGGATATAACCGTGTCAAGTCACGAAGGGCTTCACAGGTCTGTACCAGCCATCTAAAAACTGTCTAAAAAAACACTCACAAAATACCCATTCTGGACTGTAAGCCCGTTTTGTTTCAGCTCAGGGCTGGAAACAAATTCAGGTTTTCTTCTACTTTGGTATTCCATAGGCATAACAATTTCAGGGTCGGTTTCATACTGTACATAGTCTGTAAATTTATGCTACATCCTGCACTACAAAGTGATTATCCATTAAACATGTCAGAGTTCAAAGGCATTTTTCAGCCAACAGGATAGAGACGATCTTTTGCAGCATTACTTATTTTAACTTCTTTTTTTTTTTTTTTTTGTGCAAATGTGTTTGTTGGTTTTTTTAATTGTTGAATGTGTTCATTTCAAATCTTGCTTAAGATCCTAAAGACTGGGTTCACAATAGGGCATTGTCAAAGTGATAAAGCCTACTGAACCTTATGCAATATTTTGTGAGAAGTTTTTGTTCTTTAATGTTAAAGGCCGGTTTTAAAATGTTTTTGCTTTTACTCAACAATCTGACTACAGAACTACTGATGGTTCTGTACTTCTAGGTGGAAATTTGCTAGCTCAGGCTTACACACACAGCAAATCTGCATTTGTACACACACACCAGATGACTGATCAAGTTAACGTTTGCAAATTACCCTGTTTATTCACACAAATGCAGTTTTTATGTGTGCAAAACTGATGTGCTTGCAACTTTTGTGGGTTGCATTAAAAGAAGCTTTCTCTAAATGTATCCCCGAAAATTTAGTTTTTGATTAAAAATACTTACTAGGCAATCCTCCTGATAGAGTTTCCCAATTTACATTTCCAGGTGAAAAGGCAGCTTTAAAACCTTTAAAAGCAGCCATGGAAACAGAAGCTGCACAGAGCTAGGCGGTGACATAGGGCATCACATCTAAGAGGCACATTTAAGGGGGAGCTTGTCAAGAGCAGAAAATGATGCTCGCTCTCTCTTACTGTAGAAATAGTGCTGGACTGCTGATGTTATCCTTTATTAGAAGTATTGGGACAGAAGAAAAATGAGGAATTTTCATAAAGAAAAGGAAACCCTATCTTTTCTGCCTATCCTCTTGGAAAAGGGTTTTAGGAAGAGTTGAGCCACCAGTTCTGTAAACAGTGATTTCATCTCCAAATAATCAATGAGAGTATTTGAAGTGTTATTTAAAATATTTATCTTGGATTTTAGTAATGTGCAACACTTCACACAAATAGTCTACATTTGAAAGATACAGTCTTAGGCCTTAATTCTTGCATATAGACTGAGTGTGTGTGACTGAAAACTTTGAATTGTTGACTGTCACAAGATGCTCATGTCTAGTAGTTTTGTTTATGTCCATCCAGTAAGACTCTTCTTTAAAAAAATAGTTTCCATAAAATTCCAGATTTGATATCCAAATATATTGTTAATCCTTTACAGTGTACTAAATCACCTTCATTATGAGGAATAGAGATGGTATGAAGTTTTCCTTTTCTGTTGAGGCACCCGTGGTTTTTTCTCTTCTGTGGAAGTCCAGTGAAAGTACTGCTTCTGAGCTGCATGTAGCTGGCTTTCCTGTTGGTTTACATTACTAGAAAGCTTCCTGTTAGTGGTTCATATTTTCCCTTGGGCTCTTAAGTGTAGTGCAGTGCTATTTCCTTCATACATAACTACGTTGCTATTTAAATAATTTGAAGTTATTTAGTTAATAAATATCCCTAAATGTACTTTATGTGAGCCAGCTAAGTTGCATAGTAAACATGCTTTAAAGAAATAGTGAAAATTAATTTTGGGAAGAAGGTTCTTCAGTTCTTCCTAAAAATTTCCAGTTTCAGGCAAAGGTTTTGAACAAAAGAGACAGTTTTTCTCGACCTTCAAAATTTCCATAAAACTGTTTAGCAACAGTATCCTGAAGATGCATTCCCAGATGAATGGCATAGTTTATATATTCTGCATTCTTGAGGTATTGTGCACCGAGGATTTGGATGCTAATAAGTAAGGAAAATGACTTGGCAATTCAAAGAAACAAGAGAGGGCTTGGTACAGACATGAGATCTTGTAGCATATTTTGTGTTGTTGCTGATGGGAAATATCAAAAAACTTCTTTTTCACCAACATATTAGTACATTGAAGGCTTAATTTTGAGTGGCTTGATTAATCTAAAGGAAAGGATAAGAAGGAACTTTGAAGAAGAAACTTACAATGCTTAAAAAAAAAAGTCCTTTAAAGAAATCATTTCATCTGTGCCTTGCTCCAACAGAAAAATGATTCTACTCATCTTGTCTATCCTCATGATTCTTTTCCTGTCATCCTGGATTTAGTGAAATAAACTGTTTCACCTTTCATGCCTTAGAGCTCATTCCAATTTAGCTGAACTTGATTTCAAAGTTTTCAGCACAATCAGGCTGGAATTTTCTCTTATTGATATTATTTCTTTCTTTTTTTTACCTCTTTCTGTTTTTTTTCCAAAGTAATTTAATTTATGGAAGTAAGAAAAATGAAAAAGAGATGATGGTCAGCTAAATGCTAGGTAGACATAGATTCTAAAGGGGAAATTTATATCTGTGCAGCAATTCCACATTAAGTTTGTTCTGTATTTATGCCTGAATTGGTGGACCAAAATGAGAGGGAAAGCTTTTACCAGACCTTTGTGTACAGATTAATATCCTCGTTAAAGAAGATGCAGACTGCTGGGGGATGTTGTACTTAAAAATTTATATAGCTATTAAGTCATCTTAAAATCATGATTTACCAGCACCAAATCAGCTTTAAGAAAGAGAACATAAACTCAGCTAATAGTTCCTTCAGTTTCCTCGGAAGACTGGGTATAAAGGGCAATTAAAATAATTAAGTCTTATGTAGATATTTTGTATTTTTAATATTCTATTATTTTATTCTGTCTTGTTCCACTACAGTTATACATAGCACTGATAAAAATACTCCTAGCCAAGTTTGCAGCTAGCATCCATTTACAGAAATGTAGAGCACTTGCTCCCTCTCCATTTTCTGGAGATATTTTTATCAATAACACTTTCAAGTTTAGTCTTAATATCTTTTGTGTGTTTTTTCATCTCTGCATTTGATTTATTGAGTGAATGGAAGGAAATGTGACTCACCATTCTATCCTTTTGCACCTTGCTTGTTTCAGTAGGGAGAATAGAAATGATGTAGAAATTCCCTTCTTTATTCTTAGAGGTCAGTGCTTTGTTCCATTAAATAATTGCAAAGAATATTAAGTGACTACCTTTAAAATTAAGTGCATTAGAATATGTCAAGCAAATTCTTGTATGGCAAAAAGAAGCATTAAAAAGACTTTCTCTAAAAAGATTCTCTACCTTGAAATTAACTTGCAATTAATTCCAAGGAAGAAGAAGAAAAAAAACAGTTCCAAGAAAGCAGCAAAAACACCAGTCTGTGACTTTTGAAATGGTTTGAGAAGGGGAGTGTGTTGTTTAGTACCACATGCGTTTGTTACTGTTTCTAGAGTTTTAGTAACCAGTTAGAGAATTTTTACTTACCTTTGTTGTACACTCCCTTGTAGTGATGCTTATGACTAAGAACTGTTTCTCCAATTCTTGCTCAACTTCTCTAAAGGGGAACTACATCAGATGAATATTTGTTACAAATTGTTTTGCATTTATATTTTGGGTGTGTTTTAATTTCATCAGCCTTCATGGCCTCATGCCTTTTGGCATGTAACACAAGCACTATTGGATGAACCAATGTTTTAACTGTCAGTCACTGTGAACTACTCCATGAAACAGGTTTACCAGCTCATAAACTGAAAGCAATCCTATTTACTGCCATTTCTAGATTCATACACTGCTTTCAGCTTGTTACTGTTCTAGCAATGCTTAAGGCCAGACACGGTACTGTAGGTTTTCCTTGATATTTCTTAGGTAGGGTACGTCCTGTATGAACGCTTGTAGTGTTTCATACAGTATAACGGGATTAGACCTGAGGGTGACTACATCAGAGCTCCTGACAGGTTTCTGCAATATACTGTGCATTAATAGGTCCAATGGAATTTTTGACTTCTGGATCAGTAGTTTTACAAGCATTATTGTTGTTCCTGTTATGTCAAATTATGAAGGCAAACCTCTTCATTTGTTATAGAAATAAATAATTATTATAATTTGTTAATTTTGTTCTTTCAGTTGTCTCTGTTACTTATAGGTTGCTGTCTCTGTCAGCATTTTTATTCTGTGCTTTGCAGTTTGCTGAAGGTAGATGTATATTCTGAAAATAAACTTGAATCTATTAAAGTGGCTAACATACAGTGATGTCTCTGTTTTGTAAATTGAGTTCAGGCATAGGCTATCTATCTGTTTGGCAGCAGTGGAGGTGCCTTTTTGCTTGAATTTTACTGTTTAAGCTTTTAGAGTTGCTTTCGAAGGTGGAAGAGGGGTCAGGGTAGCATCAGATTCACACATTACTGTCTTTACTGAATTTATATGAATGACCTCCTTTGAAGATTGAAGAATGTGGCATGAGCATGCATAAAGCCTCTCAGAATTTGAGGAGTGTGATCTTTTGTCTTTTGTGCATGATCTTCTAGTTGGCTGTTGATATGTTTTGCTATTCAGGGATGGTGACTTTAGATACATTTGATTAAAGAAAGAAATTAAAATTCAATAACCTCCTTAGTGTCAGTGCACCTCTGCTGAAGACTCTCTAATATTGCTAGAATTGCTGCGAGGTTAAGTTGGTAGTTTTGTTTTATTGTGTTTTGGCTGTGTCACCTAGCTCTGGAACTGGGCCAGCCTATGCTGATAACTGCATATTTCTAATCTGTCTAGGTTTCATACTTCAGCAGGGAGTATAGATGCTCATTCAGAAAAGCTTATCCAATAGGTGCCAGCATAATTAATAAATATTTTCTGCTTTTTGCTAAGAATTGCAATACATAAAGGGCAATCAGCTTTATTAATGAAATTGTAGGCACCAAGGGGGACTTAATGCAAAAAGAGGCGTATCCCATTATCTCTTTCTCATTCTGCATATTGTAGCTAAAGCTATGAGAAACTAAATGCTGCAGTTATGGTCTAATGCAGACACTGAAGTCAGTGGTGGGTCTTCTGATCCCTAGTAGATTCAGAGCAGTGAAAACAAAAAGACCAGATTTCTCAGTTTTCTCCTTACTGGAAATCAGTGATGGATATGTGAGTAGGAAACAAAGTTGGGGCAAAAATTGCAAGTTTATTTTTTTCTTTACCTAATTATCCTTTTGACTTTATTTCTTTTTCCCCTCCCAGTACAACTAAAGCGAAACACCTAACATACGGTGTTTTCTGCAGTTGGAGGAGTGGTAGTGTTCTTTCAGATGAGAAACTGGCATATAGGAATGATTTTATTTATTTATTATAAACACTAACTAGCTTTTCTTTCTTTTTTTTTTTTTTTTAAAGGTAGCTCACAAATTTATTGCTCTATCTCAGAGCATTTGACCATACTACTAACACCCTTTACAAGTGCTTGTTGATTTCTTTCAACATTCCACATTTGAATAAACAGTTCACATATAAAACTATTACTGAAGGTATAGGCTGTTACATAAACCCCAATTTCTTGCCCTGTGTCATGACAATTTATAATAATGGAAAACTTGTAGTGTTTTATTTTTGTATCAAAAATGAAATATGTTACTCCCCAGGCAAGTCAAATTTTGAGAAGTAGAAATGATTATTGAATTCTTTCAAACAGAAATCTGGATGGAAATCAAGAGCTCCTGTTGACTCAAATATCAAATGAACCTAAAGTTTCCATTTAGCTGTGTGGGAAAACTGCTGAATGTGTAAATCCTGTTAACAGTAACAAGAGTGGTGTCATTTTAAAGCTATGCAAATAGCTGCTTTTGTGCTTTCTTCCTGATACTGTTGTAACTGAAAAAAAATTATTTTGTGCTGATCTTGGCAGTGAGGAAAAATATAAAAGAGTGAAACTGAAGAAGAATTGACAGAGACATTTCTCTGGGGGGGGGGGGGGGTGTTTTATTTCCTTTCCTTCCTCCTTTTTTGGCTCCCACTTTCCTTGGTTGGTTTCTCCCTTCAGCTGGGG
>JBCJKH010043953.1:0-11811 GCA_039877255.1 Loriculus beryllinus
CACTAAACCATGCCACCCAAGGCTTCGTCCAACCTGGCCTTGAACACTGCCAGGGATGGAGCATTCACAACTTCCTTCAGCAACCCATTCCAATGTCTCACCACCCTAACAGGAAAGAATTTCTTCCTCATATCCAATCTAAACCTCCCCACCTAGTTAGCTTTAACATGTGTATGTAAAAATTACTGCCAAAATTTAAATGACAAGCCTGGGGTTCTTTTCCACAGCTCACAGCAAATACTGCTGGCATGCTCAGACATCATTCACAAGTTTTACAGAAAGCTTCAAACACTTAAATTGGTTGATTCATTTCTATTTGAAACAGAACACTTAATTGAACGCAAAAGCAAAATACTTCAAGGTTTGAGAAAGTTTTAATTTCTCCTTTTTTTGCTTAGACTTTAAACTAAATTCTCTCTCTTTTATCAATGGAATGGGAGAGGAGACTGAGATGATTATATCAGTTACAGAACTCTTCCCTCTCCTACAACCAGCAATGAATTAAATGTTTTTAAGAAAACTAGTGTGGAGGGGAATCATCTGTTTCAAAGATATCGGAGCCTCTACTGTTCTTCGGAATGGGTTTCATCATTTCATTAACTATCCCCACTAAGTTGAACAATCAGATCTTCAATAACAAGCAACATCCCTTTCTTTCCAGCAGATGCAATGAAAAACGATTGGAAAAATATCTTTTCCAAAATTATTTTCAAAGTTTCAAAGCACAAGTTTGCTGAGAGGGTGGTGAAGCACTGGAATGGGTTGCCCAGCGAAGTTGTGAATGCTCCATCCCTGGCAGTGTTTATGGCCAGGTTGGACGAAGCCTTGTGTGGCATGGTTTAGTGTGAGGCGCCCCTGCCTATGGCAGTGGGGTTGGAACTGGATGATCTTAAGTTCCTTTCCAACCCTAACTATTCTATGTTTCTATGCTTTTAAAAGGGAAATAACAAGTGGAGAGAGTCAAAAGTAAAAGGAAAAAAGTAAAAGAAAACAATAAACACAAGTGATGCACAATACAACCGCTCGCCACCTGCCGAATGACACTCAGCCCAGCCTGAGCAGTGATTTCGGCCTTTCCAGTTTATATACTGTGTATGATGTACTGTGGTACGGAATACCCCTTTGGCTAGTTTGGATCAGGTGTCCTGTCTCTGCTTCCCTCCAGCTTCTTGTGCCCCTCCTCCCTTGCAAAGCACAAGACTGAAAAGTCCTTGATCAGAGTAAGCATTACTTAGAAACAATCAAAAACATTAGTGTGTTATCAATATTGTTCTCAGACTAAAGTTGAAAACACAGCATTGCTCCAGCTAAGGAGTTAAGGAGAAAAACTGTCACAGCCAAACTCAAGACACTGTACCAGCAGTGATCATTTTAATAAAGCTTGTGATGTAAAGCACATGAGATTTTGACGCCTTTGTAAGAAACTTTGCTAGAAGAATCAGCTGAGATTAAAATTGAATGAAAGTAATTATATCAAACTACTAAATCATGACTTAGAGAGTGCTAACCATTCTATTTACTAGGTACTCATCAGGAGTCAGAGAATAATTCCCTGTGAACAGTAGACTTGCTAAAATTTGGTCATCCCCTGATTGTTTGGTGAATTTAATACAGATTTACAAACACTATAACTTCATACATATACATATCAAAAATTATCATACCACATAGATATATCATTATCATACCATATATCATGCCTTATATTTATATGATTATATATCATATACAGATGATAAACCATTATATATGTGCAAGATGTTGGGGGGAAAAAAAAAGAAAAAGAGGAGAAATTAAGGTATTTGTTCAGCATATGAGAGCTTCAAATTCTCTGCTTTCAGAGACTTCAGACTACACTGGTAACTTTCAAAATAATTATAAATAGTGGAAGAGCTCCTAAAAGAATTCCAGAAATTTCAATATTCTGAGAGAAGGATGTTTACCTGAAAGTTTCAAGAAATCTACCAAGAGCTCTGAAGAGGAAAAGAATAGATTCATACTTGATTGTATCAATCTAAAGGCAAATAACTTTCCTGGGTAATAACTTTACAAATCCCCTTTGGAACTCTACCAGGTCATTGAAATACTTAAGAAGTTATTATAGCAACTGTTTCACTTGTTAGTACAGAATAATAACCTGAAAGGTTGGACTTTAATGTTCTGATGACTATCCCAGTGGAGAGGGATATAATTAGGAAGGACATCAACTTGAATCTGGGTCATAAATCCATTTTAATAATCTATTTATTATGGACTACTTCCTGAAAACATCATGCATTAGGCCAGGGGAAACAATCCTCCCAAATATCCTATTAATCTTTTCTGAGATGGACCCAAGATGAATAGATCATATATATGGGACCTGGAGTAATCCAGGAACATCAGCCTCAGCACTATTTATAGTTTCTCCCCTATGGGATTCAAGTACTTGCCCATCTCTGTGCTCCAGCCGTGTGCTAAAACGTGCAAGAGAGCCTCACTTTTACTGTTTCGAAGCCTTACAAACTTCAAGGTCCACATGCAGCTATAATCATGTAGCCAGTTCGTGAGAGCAGCTGTCTAAGGTCTTGATCTCCTCTGCCCACCTTGCTAACTGTGCTTTGGATTGAATGGAACAATTTGCATCCAAAGTTGCACCAGGTTTTATTCCTTTTTTTCCATTTGGCAAAAAAATTGAAAACATTCAGTCAGATTTGGATACAACCTATTCCTGAATGGGGACTACAACAAAAAAGGTGAGAGATATTTCCAGACCTTTGCTAAGTGTACAGAATTTCACTTTTCCCTTAAAAAAATATTCTTAAAGTCCCTCCCCCTCTCAGAAGTATTCAATTTCTCATTCTCATTGAGCTTTTGTAGTTATAACACGACTATTCAAACCCTTAATGTAGCCCATAATTCAGAATACTGTATTATTCTATTAAATAGAATCTGCTCCAGCTGGTGAAATAGTTGATATCTTTCCTTTGTTCAGTCAATTATATTGCATAGATTATATGAAATAAACCAGCCTTCTCTTTTTATGCTTGCCCTGAGCATAAAGTATTTTAAAGAAGCTTTCAGGAGTATACAATAGCTAAGAGAGGAACATTACAAAGAAAAATAATTATTTTTAAAAAAGTATTTCTACAAGATGAAAGAATGATGTAAATAACTTGATCTAAATGGCTGACTTGCAAGCATTTTTCATGCTTCTAGGTTCTCTGCAACAAGGTACTATTTCTTAGGATTAATGAAGGAGAAATGCCATACATGTATCTCTATACTTAGGTGATCATTCAATAATTATATTTGTTCAAAATTAGTTACAAATATGAACTGGGGTAGAGAGAATCATATCAGATGCATTTAATATTGCTCATGGTTTATATCTATGTAAAGAAGGCTGCAATCAGGTTTAGGTTGTAATTTGCAGAACACTTAACACTTTGAAGCTTGAAATTTTTTATTGAATTTTCTTTCTTATCATCAATAGCTATTTTCCTTCTCTTCTCTGGCCTTTCAATCCTTAGCTATAAGTAGAAATGAGAACAACTTCATTTTTCTCCTGGTAGGAAACCACAGAATCACAGAAAGTTGGAGGTTGAAAGTGACCACTGGAGGCTTTCTAGTCCAGCCTCCCTGCTCAAGCATGGTAACCTAAAGCATATTGATAAAGATTGTGTCCATATGGGTCTTAAATATCTCCAGGGAAGGAGGCTCCACAGCCTCTCTGGGAAACTTACTTCAATATTCAGTCACCTTCACAGTAAAGTTCTTCCTTAAATTTAGATGGAACTCCCAGTATTTCAGTTTGTGCCTGTTGCTTCTGGTCCTATCACCTGGCCACTACCAAAAAGAGCCCCATTCTCTTGACATCCTCCCTTCAGATATTTAAACACACTGACGAGAGCTCCCTTGAGCCTTCTCTTCTCCAGGCTGAACAAATCCAGCTCTCTCAGCCTTTCCTCACATTCTCCAGACCTTTAATTGTTCTAGTTATGCTAGTATAAGTTCAGAGAGTCATGTCATAAAACTCTTTCAAACGGATCCCTCAGACTTACTGAAGAAACTCACTATATTCTATTTCCAGTTTGGTCCATGATATGTCTTCTTACATGAAAAAGTTCGGTTTTCCTGGTATATCTGGACTGTCTGTAAGTGAAAAGTACCAATTACTGAAAAGAAATTTAGGAACTGATGAATATTGAGGTATCTTTTATCTGTTTTAAGGCACTACAGTATAGGGAACTTTCTGATTATTAACAGAGTATTTTTTCTTCTCAAAATTCAAGTAGAGGTTAAAGAGCACAGCAGAGCAGGACTATGGCAGATGGAAACTGTAACAGACCTTTAGCTTTATGTTGCAACATATGTTCTTACAGGGCAGATGACATTCTAGGGTTTAAAAAATGCTCAACTAGAAACAAACTGTTTCTAATTCTCAGAAATTGCTGTAGCAAGAACAGTCTCTTATTTTGAAATTGGTTCTGATATATGCAAATCTGCTGTGCAAAGAATGGCAAGGCAAGTGCGCAGTTAACTTTAGTCAACTGAGCTTTGTGCAGAATTAAATAGTAATAAGAAAATGAACCAACTATGGTACAAAGTAACTTTATTAATGTTTATATCTCTTCTCCCTCACCTGCTCAGTTTTTCCACAGTAGTTATAAGGCTTTTGCGTGTGCTTCTGGTCAGAACTCTTTCCAACTATCTCTTAATTGCCAGGTACTTAAGTAACACAACAAACGTTCCTCTTGTCATCTTTTCATCTTTCCTTCACCTCTAAGGCTGTTTGGAGTCATAATACTGCACAAACTTATGCTCTTAAGCCTTCAGCTTGTTGCTGATATTTCCATTTAGCTTCATTATGAGCAAGTGGCTTCCATTGTTTTCGTTACAGTTGAGCAAAGGGTGGTTTAGTTATTCCTTAGTAGAAGCTATTCAGAATTCTTCACAGGTTTAACATGATTAGTAATGGAAAATAGATTAAAAATTACTATGAAAGGCTCATCCATCAGAATACTTGTAGGTAGAATTCTGAAGTCATATTGCAGCCAGAAATCATAAGACCACTATTTCTGTACTGTTATTAAATTATATATATATATATATGTGTGTGTGTGTATCTGCACATACATACACACAAAACCTTTTACTAAACCTCTACTAACTCTGACACACATATTCAAAATACTTTTTAACAAAATGTCACATGTATTTATCAAAGGTCATTCAAATATCACACTTGGTTTGATTTGCATTTCCTAGGCTTTGACTTCACTAAGTACCAAGTTATTTATATACTTGGCACTTCCAGAATATATTGGAACACACATATTTTAGAGGCATCACAATTACAGTGTGATTTCTGCATAATGTAAAGTGAGGGAAGTGCTGAATAAAAAAATGAAATTGCACAAATTTATGGAGCAAATTTAATCATCACCCTAGATTGGAGTAGATATCTGGATCCTCATTTGTATTTCACATCATATTTTCTGCAAGTAATACAAGGAAATCAGTAAATTTATCTTTATAAGAGTATGAAATAACATTTTTCCCTAATTAAAGCAACCAAACAGTTGCTCCCCAGCATCCCTAAAGGCCCCCTTCAGATACTGGAAGGCTGCTATGAGGTCTCCACACAGCCTTCCCTTCTCCAGGCTGAAAAGCCCCAACTTTCTCAGACTGTCTTCATATGGGAGATGCTCCAGTCCCCTCATCATCCTCATGGCCCTCCTCTGGACTTGTTCCAACAGTTCCAAGTCCTTCTTATGTTGAGGACACCAGAACTGCACACAATGCTCCAGGTGAGGTCTCACGAGAGCAGAATAGAGGGGCAGGATCACCTCCTTCGACCTGCTGGTCGCTCCCCTTTTGATGCAGCCCAGGATACTAAGAGAATGCCAAATATCATGTTTCTCTCAAACAACTTGCATGGCACAAGTTACTTTATATTCTCTGAATTTTCCATGTGATAACATCTTCTCTAATTTATAATGTACATGAATGGTCTGTGGAGCACTGTTAGGACGTCATTAGATGAAGGAAGTGCCTACATTTGACTTGCGTGTGTGAGCACCCATTATGGTGATGGTGGGATTCATTACCTGTGGAGACATCTGGAGCCACTGTGGGTGCTGTAGCTGTCTAAGATACTTGCCTTAGGAAGTCATTTATGGGTGGTCCACATCTTTCGGAGTGGCAGGTTAGATAGCCAACCGCACTTTCAAGAGCCTGTTAGACTTAGGCATCTAAGTCTTGCTCCAGGTTTCTCATCAGTCTACAGTCAGTATACCTGAGAGAGCTGTTCAGCTGGGCTGATCCAGGGAGATCTGAATAGCTGTCTTAACTATAGTAGCTTTGGCCTTTATTAACTACATTGGGAGCTTAGGCAACCAACTGGTAAATAGGCATATCTGTGTAGGCACTTAGGTTTAGATGTCTTAATTTGAGAGCTGAATTCCATCCATAGCTTACACTGAATATGATGGCCTAGCACACTTTAGAGTGGCACTGAATAGAGCTGGCACATTTATTAAGTGTGGATTTTGCTTGACTTTTCTGAAGAAACTGTGCAAGATGCCCTTCAGATTGTAAGGTAGTCTTAAACAAAACTTGGGGAAGGAAAATAATTATTTTTGTTAGAATAAGAACTTCTGTTTAATTTTCTATTAATAATTAAAATATCTGCAGTGTTAAATTTTCACAAGGTGGTGTGTTTCATCTTTAGGAAGTAAGAAAAAAATAAAATGTTTCCTACAGGTGATTGTTTTCTGATTGTCCAGTAACAATTTTTTGTACTTTTATTAAGCATTTAAGTCATTGAAAAGACTTGACTTTACCTGGAATTGTTTGTAACTGTTAAATGTATTTGGTCATATACAGGGATTTTTGTCTTTTGCTCAACACCCACTTGTAAGTTTACTGACGTGTTTATTCTGTCTGGCCCGTACTACAAATCACAATATGAATCTGTATAATAAGTCTTCCTGATTAATCCTGTGGCTGAAATCTCAGCCTCCTCTCAGAAATGCATTTGATCAGGATGAAGACATGAATCCACTGTTTTCCTTTGCCTTAGGGAGTTTGAACCTATCTCCTTAATCACAATGCTAGTAAAGTACTGGAAGGAGATTCTCAGTCTCTTTCAGAAGCGTAGAATAATTGAATGTTCACTGATGTAAAGCACATGAGAGCAAAGGGAAGACCGCACTGTCTCCAGGTATGTGGGCCCTTCTCAGGACTTTAATGACTTATCTTCAAGTCCTTCCTTCATTATATATTTAATGTAAACGAATTCTTTCTTGGAGAAAGAATTGAAACCGGGGTCTTCCCTTTGCTTGTTAACAACAGCAGCGGCAACATCCACTATGTGAATCCAGTCCTTTATGATAGACCTTCATAATTTTTCCACTTTTGGGGGATTACTTTGATCTATATGACAACAGTTTGGTTTCTTGTACTATTTCATAATGTGTGCCAACCTGAGTACTTCTTCAGGGGTTTTGATTCTAACCGTATCACCCACCCTTCGTAGGGGATGCACTTTTCTTGTTTGGGTTTTGGCTGCAAGGAAGGTCAAAAAGTAATGAATAAATGTCAAGAAAGATCACTTATGAGAAGTTGATGCTCTGCATAATAAACATTAGCATGTTTAACAAAAAATTTCCTCCAGTAGAAGTCATTCCCATATTAATTTAATCCTGCTGTCTAAGATAATACAATCTCTTTGAAACAGTCTCGATTCTTAGTGCATAGGGACCTTTTCTGGATCAGAGGCCAAATTTCCATTACCTGATGAGCTAATCTGACGTGACAGCCTCATATGCAGATGGGGGATCTCTTGTCAATAGTTTTCTGCAGAGACAAAGAGAAACAAATGTCTATATTCATTCTCTCACTTCATGCATGAGTAACATTACCTTTCTGTCTCCCTTGCACTCTATTCAGGTAGTCATTGAGAATTTAAATATAAGCTTTTGTATTTCTGAGTTAGCTTATGCATGCAAAGCTGTTTACAGAAGACTGGCGTCCTTGTCTGTTTGTTTAAGTACTGTATGTATTTTGACATGTAAATTTACGTGAGGCATATTTAATCAGTCACAATGATATGCTAATTGCATTCCTGTATGAACTGCATAAAAACATCATTTGAAAAAAAAATTATGAAGGGAACTTATTACCAGCTGAGACACTTTCTAATCAGTATTATGCGTCATCAAAATGCACAAAGATAAAAGTGACAGATTTTCAGGACTTTTATAGCCAATAAAGCAAATATGAGCTAAAGAAAAAATTGTCTTTCTCTGACCAGCCTGAAAGTTAGAAAATAACAACTGAAATCTATAAATTAGAATGCCAAAAATCTCTGAAATGCCTCTGCAGGTTTTGGATGTTGTTCACTGACATAATTTGTGTTCTGATAAGGTTATAGGTTGATCTTGTCTCCAAAAGAGCAATGACATTTAGGCTTTAGCTTACTCTGCCCTGGGGAATTGTTCAAGTATTTTGAATATAGTTTTCTTTAATATATATTTTTATAAGCAAATCTCTAACTTGTTCAGATGCAAGTGGTTCAGTCTCAAGAAAAAGCAAACCATACCAGTATAAACAGCTACTATATATGCATATGTATAAATCAACAATACTCGCCCATTTATTTTCTGGTCATTTACCACTGAATTTCACTGGTAATGATATTTTTTATCCATTTTTTAAAATATATTTATATTGCAAGTAATTTATATATGAATGCTGGATCAGACTTTAATATATATTTCAGATCAGAATGGATATGCGGCCTCTGTATTAATGACCCAGTTATAATTAGAGGGATGTTAGGAAGAGCTTTTCCTTAACAACTAAGAGAGAAGAGAGTCAGTACAACTGTGCTTTTGTGGTTCAGGGAACTACACTTATTGCTTCCTCACAGCAACACTAATATCTTGTGCTGATGCTCATCATAAAATTTTAATTTTTTTGTGGTTGCCTTAATTTACTCTTTATGCATACATGCATTAGGAAAGTAAAAACCTGTTTAAAATATAAAATAGAAATTAATCAGTTTAATTGGTCAAGATGGAGTATGTTAAAAATCACCTACTTAAGCAGATGTGAATTTCACTCTGGACCCTATTGTTTTGTTTACAGTAGCTCACTTGTTTGCTGTTTTTTGGCTGAGGCCAGGCAAACTGAGAGGACAATAAGTGTATGGTGGTCTCCTCACAGTCTTCCACATATTAAACTCTTATCAGTTTGACACACCTTTAATTTAAACAGTGCCATTTATGTGACCTTATATCTTCCTTTAAGTGGGAAAAATAACAGCAGGCCTAACACAGGGAGTTTTCTGAGCTTTGATAAAGTTTGCAAATAATAGCGTGATCCTCAGAGGACGAGAGTTCTGAAGCAGAAACTGCATAACACATAGGTTGATGAGAAACACAACTCTGGTTGCACAGCTGCTTAATATCCACCAGTATTGGCTTTTATTTCTTGTTCCTGGCTGTCTGTGAGCAGCGGTAGGAAATAGTTGCATTTGTTTGCTCACAGTAGCCTAAATGGTGCTCCTGTACCCTGTGTATCTGCCTTCTTAGGAGGCAGAAAAGTATTTGCTTCTTCTGCGTGCCACAGGGTGGAGAGAGTTTACTGCACAATTTAGTATTTTATGGTAAAGGTTCTGGATTTCCTTCAGCACAAGTGAAGGCAGAACATGCGTGCATTTTTTCCTTTGAAATGTGAGGATGATTAAGGTAGGGAAAATTGCACGTCATGTGTGCATGTATAATGTATGGAAAATATATTTTACCATTTGGATCTTACTGATATTTCCATGGGATGGTAATAGCACAGAATTGCTCAGGCTTCTGTGTATTCAACAGCCCTGCTTCAGCTTCTGCATATTTGTTGCCTGCCTGCAATATTATTAAAATCTCTGTGTACCATGCTGTTGTTTTCTGAACTGCAAATTGTATTTTAAATGTTTCCATTGGTGACTTGTGTCTAGATAAATGGCATTGATATGTAGCATAATCTTTTAATGATATTTGATGTTCTTATTATGCTGTAAATCAATTATTATGTTATCCATAAATGTTCCTCTGTAGATTCTGCAGTGTCATTTTACTGAAAGTAGATTCCCAATTGCTACACCTCCATGCTAGGTAGTAGAGTACATGTAGAATGCTTTGAATTGCAGGCTGCTCGAAAAATGCATCATCATTTCCTTCCTGTATGCCTACAAGAGCTCTATAGTTGGTTTGCATTCAGACTCCTTGCAATTTGTATTTGCCCAAATGAGAAGCTGGCCTTAGCAGAAAGCTTTGAATCAGCAAGTCTGGGCTGTTTGCAAGAGCATTGGGGGTAGATGGAATTACAAACCAGAGTACCTAACTATTGACATAAGAAATATATTGAAAATTTGGAACAAAAGCTATATTGGGATGCAAAATGTGCGAAGGACAGTGTGAGTTCCTTGGTGATTTTTTTTTGAGTTTTAGTTTCAAGTTTTATATGTTAAAGACAATCAAATCAGGTTAGCACATCATGCAAAGCCATGTCAATGAGTTATGATTAAAATTCCCGTTCCAGACAGAAAAAAAACAAGCAACAGAATAAAACCAAACAAAATTTATAAACAGTAATAAAATGTGCAGACGGGAAAATATGATAGATTTACAATGGATACAGTGACATGCTGAGTGCCATTAGAAAGGCTGTGTCCTGTCCAGATGAATTGCCATATCTGTGTATTTTGACCCCATTAATGACTGTTTGATGGATCCAAGCAGTCACGGAACCTGTGCGAAGTAGCAGCTTGGTCCTGAGCACTGATAAAAGACTTGATTGAAAAAGTTTATCTCAATGACCTATGTAAGAGAAAGCATGTTTTACTTAGTATCAAAGTGCTAGCAAATGCGCAAAAATCCACTATCTGCTATGTCAAAAACAGAAAATACATTGAGAAAAAATATAGTTAAAAAATATAGTAAGGGTGCTATGAATAATGTTATGTATGTTCAAGTTCTATGGAAATCGTTAAAAGACATAATACTAGGAGCTCCAGCCAAAGTCATGCCACATAGTAAAAAACTTCAGGAAGACCGTAATCAAGCCAATGTGGTAAAACAGAATAAAAGTGAAAGTTATTAGAAGATGTGTCAAGAAATCTGAGGTATGTTGAAGAGAGAAAAAAAAATTGAAAGGATGGTAATGTCTAGTGAAGTATAAAAATCATAGGGTCATAGAATGGTTTAAGTTGGAAGGGACTTTAAAGATCATCTAGTTTCAACCTCTGCCACAGCCAAGGACACCTTCCACTAGATCAGGTTGCTCAGAGCCCCATCCAACCTGGCCTTGGACAGTGCCAGGGATAGCGCAGCTACAGCTTCTCTGGGCAACCTGTGCCAGAGTCTCACCACCCTCACAGGAAAGAATTTTTTCCTAATATCTAATGTAAATCTACTCTCTGTTAGTTTAAAGCCATTCCCCCTTGTCCTGTCATTACATGCCCTCATAAAGACTCCTTCAAAGTAGGCAAAAATGACTGGACAAACAATTTGGAAAATTCTTAAAAATTAATAATAAATAATTTTCAAATTAATTGGAGGCATAAAGCCTTTCACAGAGTGCATAGGATCAAATGTGTTGAAAAGCAACTTTGAGAAGAGGACACCAATAAGTGAAAAATGTAAGTTAATTGTATGAAGTTATGCTCACTATTCAAATATTTCACAAGGTTCCTATGAAAGAACTGTTCTTTATGGGAAATCCATCAAATGAAAGTTGTGAATGCTCCATCCCTGGCAGTGTTCAAGGCCCGGTTGG
>JBCJKH010043953.1:11911-22822 GCA_039877255.1 Loriculus beryllinus
AGTTAAAGAGGAGACTCACAGATAACATTTGATCTTGAGCAAGGTTTGGGGATCAGAATATGTTGGTACATTATTTATGGTTTGTCTTATCTCTCATAAGAAATTTCTGAGTAAAGAAGTGCCATTGTAAAAATTTCAGTCTTCGTTCTAGATAGTGATGCACTGAATGATACAGATTTTACATGCTTCTAAACAGGTTATGATATTGTCTCCACATACGGCTTTCCACTTCTTAAAGCAACTGATCCGCCTGTCGTTTGCACTTATAGAGTGGCTGAGTTATTCTATTAGTTAACAATCTATTACTTGATGATGTTGCAGAAGGACAAAAAACCCTTTAATAAAATCTCATGTTCTCTTTCGGCTGTTTACCAAACACATTTTGAAACCTCTTTCTAATAGTCTCAATTTAATTAGCCTCCTATTGGCTTAATTTTTCTTTGCCCATTTAAATACTGTATTATAAACACATTTGTAAATCACATTGTTTTTAGGCCAAAACATTTCATTCGATGAGTGATTGCTTATATACTCTCTCAATTACTCCAGCAAATTAATGTCTGACGCACTTACTGATGCTTTAGTTTTTAAATTCCTACATTCATACTCCAGTTAAACAGGATCTGTCACTGCATTGTACTAATAACAGATTAACTCCTACACTATGAAGAAATAACAACCTATCATCAATGTTATTCTTCTCCCGTAATTTAGCTCCAAAACAAATGATCTTCTTGGATAGTTTGTTAATAGAAGAATTATTTTGTTAAGATTTTAGGGAAGAAAAAAAAGGTAAAGAAAAAGGAAATAATAATACTGATCCTAACACTAGGTCACTGCCACTTCCTGTGGCAAAGATACATAAAGTCAGAGTTACATTTTGCTTTAGAGTCTTCAAAACCTGTATTTGATTAATGCTTGCAGAATTACTGCAGAAGTGAATTATGTGAAGATCTCTACTTGGCCACAACAGGATTACCAGGATGATCACACAACCTTCTGTAAGTCTGATTTATGTGAGGGAACATTATATTTTCCATAACGGTAGTCATGGAGAATGTGTCATTGTAGTAAATCCTGTAAGAGTTACACTCAGTGTTCCCTGGCTCCAGGGCAGATGGTGAGGCAAGCTTTTGAGAAACATGGCACATGAGAAACATGCTTTTGAGAAACATGGTGAGATGTGGCTAAAGAAGGAATACATGCATCTGCGTTCTTTGTGTCTAAAAAAGGAGACATGCTTGGATAAATAATTCAGCATTTTTAATTAACACCATTAGGATCCAAACCATGTGATTCTTGTACAGAGAAGTTGCATGCTAACACTTTACAGACCTGACCCAAAACGCTGAAGATACTAGACAACTTTCTGAAAATAATTAAAGTAAAAGGGGGAACAGAGATCATCTTTGGGAAAATCAGTCTTCATGGGCATTCCTGTGACATTCTACAGGATGGTCATAATGGTTGTTAATAAGTTGAGAGCTATAACTGAAAGAGGGAATGGGAAATATAATATTAAGGACCCAAATAAACAAACAAACAAACAGGTTATTTATATAGTAATATGCATCTAGATTGTGGTCGTATATTCTGAAAATAAAGAAGTTTAGGCTTAGTACTGAGCAAAACAAAACAGAGGCATCAATGACAGTCACATTATTATTAATTAGTGTGATAAAATCATCACCATTTCAAACAATATAAGGCATTACAGAATTTGGTCTTCTGTTGTACAATACAGCACAGATACTCTCTTGCTTAAAATGCTGAGAGCACCATGACACAGTTCAGAATTGCTTATGTTTGGGCTGAATACACAAGTTGCCATTCTTTACTGCTATACTTATAAATTTAAAGTTATAAAATTAAAATTAAAGAATCCTTTTTTTTTGCAGTTCACTAACAGATTTGCTTTAAAGTGATGTGCATGCTGCAATGCATCTTTGCACTGAAAATAGTACAAACCATTGTAGCAAAATTTCTTCTCTAGGCCACTCATAAAAAATAACTTTAATTAGAAGTCTTCATCTCACCAATCAACATTTTTAATTAACTTTTAGATCTGTACTTAATTTATGTGGTGCAAATTAAAGCATCTGTTTAATGATTTCTGTTTATTTACTGTGTTTATGCATTTGTGGCTTTTTATGCTTGTGTAACTTGTGTTCCATGGTAATCCATAATTTAATCTCAAAAGTGCAAACGAATCAAGAAAAGACCAAACAGAGTAAGCAGAATAAGTTGCTAGAAACCGCATGGTAAAGATAGAGTAATGAAATTTAATTATAAAAAAAAAAGGCAAATATATAAATGAAAAAATTAAAGAAGGTGCATTTTGGTAAAGATAGAGTAATGAAATTTAATTCTAAAAAAAAAAAAAGGCAAATATATACATGAAAAAATTAAAGAAGGTGCATTTATAGATAAGATTAAATCATTTTTATCCACTTAGTCTAATCCTTGTAAAAGCATGCTTTAAATTCAGTCCTCTACTGCTACAAGTGAATTAGATTGATCTATGCTTGTTGAGTTTCTGACACTGCAATTTTAAAAGAGTGGATGAGAGGCTGCACATTATTCAGAGTGTAGATATTCTTGAAGTATAGCTTATGGGAGGCTTCTCAGTGCCGTTTCATCAGAAGGGACGCAGCAATCTGACTTTATTGCAGACATTAAAGCAAAACTTTTATGGGATTAAAATTGGTGTCAAAAGATGATCAAACTGTTCAAATATCTTACCAATCCAGAAAAAAAAAAAAAAAAAACAACCAAAAAAAACCAAAACCAAACAACTGTTAAGCTAAATTATGAACCTAATAGCCATGACAATCCTGAAACTCCATTTTAGGGTTTTGAGCTTTGGATTGCTGCTTATAATCCAGTTGTGCTGCCACATCAAGTTAACTTCACTGGCCTGTAATGCATGAAAAAATACTGTACTGAGCTGTTTACTGACTGCTTACAAGAACAGTAATAACAGTACAACAACTTTAACAATCAGTGCAAAAGAGTGGTCAGTATAGACAGCAATGCAGTCTTATTTCTCTATTCTCAGGTAACAAGGATTTTTAATGAAAGCATGTGCTATCAGGTGTTAAACTAATTAATTTACTGTTCTGCTCTTAGATGTGTCATAATCACATTATAACCTTCCATTTATTCACATCTCTATCCATTTAAATGTTCATACCTTGTTACAAAAGATAAAACTAGAAAGTAACAAGGTTTTACTATTTATAAAATAATTTACTTTCATTACCCATGAAAAGTATGATTTCCAAAAATCCTATGCTTATTATCCTAGAAGTTTTTGTTTCTACATTTTAATTTAAATAATGTTTTATTTTAAGAAGCTAGGAGACAGTTTTGGAAGTATTAAATTCCGCACAATTCTTCACACAATCTGTCAGTACAGGCTTAGCCTGTGCTTTGACATGTGTGTAGAAAAGTAGGTATAATACACTGATGTTATTGGATGATCAATGATGGTCTTAGATTTCCAAGGTTAATTAAAGGTCCATAGCCTGAGTTCACTGTAGATTGAGTTCTGCAACTGAATTATAGTGAGTATAAACCACCAGATTTGCCAAGGCATGTGTAATCCAATGGATATAACTGACAGATGTAGTTCCTTGCAGAGGTAATTGTTGGATCCGAATCTAAAAATAAAAGAAAGATATTGGGGAATTCTGCTCCAGTGTTTTGATTCTGTTGACAGAGGTTGCAAAGAAACAACACCGTAGAAATTGGCTGATTGATATTAAACTGCTGTTTATTACTACTAAGGTAATTGATTAATGCATGCAAAATACATAGTTACCATAATAGGTAGCATCTTATATGGTCAGAAGCCCTTTATGAGGAGTCACAAAAGGAAATTTTATGCTTTTTTTTATAAGCAACATACTGATCAGTTAAAGAACAAGGAAGGTGATGTGATTATTTGAGCATCACAAACATCATCAATAACTGGCAAACCAACAGTTTCTACCACTGAAATAAATATTAAACACCCTGTTGTTATGTACTTGGCAATGTCCACTTCTCCTCTGACCACCCAATTTTCAGTGACTCTTGTATTATTGTAAACTTCTTAATGCTTTTGTTATTGTTTTTTCATCTAAGCATGAAATCATAAGTATTCCAGACTAAACACTTCAAAGTTAGGAAGCAAGCTACCAGTCTCTATGAAGATCCTATAGGTAATCCATGTGTTCAAGAAGTAAAAGTCAGGTAGAAAACAGTGTTCTGACTGAGGATTCAGAAAATTAATTGCTCAAAGTGAATAGTGAGTATTTCTGGTTATGGTTATTTATATCTAATAGGCCTTCATTAATAGATTCATGTATGAAGAGATTAGGATGTCTCATGCTCCCACTATGTTTCAAAATATTCCCAGTTTAGGTATAGTACACTATACCAGCATTGTCTAGAAACAGTTATGGGCTGCAATCTTCTTGAAATCTTAGATTTTCATAATTTCATGTCTTGCTCAGTAATTATGAAAGCTACTCTTGTACTTAAATTATATACTCTGAAAAAGCAGAAGCTAAAAAGAAATAAAAAGATCGAAATCCCATAAGTTATGACTGTGTTTAGCTACATTTTATTGCTATTTGTTCTCAATACTAAAACTTAAAAAGCTGGGCAGGTTTCACCCGACTCATTTTGCACTTTACAGCCTCAGATTCTGGGTTTTCTTTTCAGTATTTTCTTTGCACTTTAGATTTCTTTCACGTCAAAAAGTAGACTAGGTTACATACATGCATCGTGTATCATTTATCTACATCATTTCAGCTATGTTTTTAATTCTGGGCAAAAGGAGAAATCAACAGAGGTTTTAGAGCTCTGCAGTAAGAGATCAAAATCTCCTTAAAGAGTATCACCTCACCTAAGACCAAGTTTATTCTGAAGGCAATGTAGTACTCTAAATTTCATGAGGGCTTGGCTTGGGTGTCAACCAGACATGGTAATAGTTTAGAAATGAGCTGTTTCCCAAAAGGGAAACTAGTTAAAAATCCGAATACATAGAAGGCTTAGGAAAAAAATCTGTTATGAGAGATAGTGAGCAGTCCCAGCATTTTCAGCTTTTCCTGACAGGAGAGATTGTCCAGTCCCTTAGTAATCCTTACAGCACCAATACAGCCGGGGGGTTAAAGGATTGAGAGCAGTCAGAAGGAGAAGTATTTGGGGCTACTGCTTGGACATGAGCCAGCAGTATGTATCTGCATACAAGAAAGATAATCTTATCATGGGATGCATCAAAAGGAGAGTGTCCAGCAGGTTAAGGAGGTAATTCTCCCCCTCTACTCTGTTCTCATGAGACCCCACCTGGACTATTGCACCCAGCTCTGGAGTGCTCAGCACAGGAGAGATATGGACCTGTTAGAGAGGGTCCAGAGAAGGGCCACAAAAATGATCAGAAGGATGGAACACCTATCCTATAAAGGGGCTTATAAGAAAGGTGGTCACAGACTTTGTAGTAGGGTCTTAGCAATAGGACAAGGGGTAATAGTTTGAAAATAAGGGAGGGTAGATTCAGAGTAGACATAAGGAAGAAATTTTTTATTATGAGTTTGGTGAAATACTGGAAAAGGTTCCGCAGAGGTTGGAGATGCACCATTCCTGGAAATGTCAGGCTTAAAGAGTTTTGAGCAACCTGATCTAGTTGAAGTTGTCCCTGATTATTGCAGAGAGTTGGGACTATGTGACTTTTAAAGCTCCCTTCCGATGCAAACTTTTGTAAGGTGTTTATTTTCCTCCAGTCTTGGGGCACTTGTCCCAGTCACAATGATCAATGAAAGCTTGTTGATAGTGGTCTTGAAATGACAATTGCCAACCTGTCAGCACTCATGGGTGCATTGTGTAATGGCCTTATATTGTGTACATTACATTGTACTTACACATGTACAGCTTGCTTAAGTATTCTGTATTCTGAACCTGCTACAAAAGGATTATGTTTTCCTTGCTTCAGACTTTTGCCTGATCTCTGTGTCCATAGATTTCTGGAATTTGGTCTTGCAAGTAAAGATTGAGGTGAAAAAGGCACCTCAATCTTTTCTATATCCTTTGAAACTGGGGGTCCTACCCCATTTAGCAGCAGACCCATATTTTCCCTAGTCTTACTTTGCTATGTAAGTCCTTACAGAAGTCATTTTTGCCTTTAGCAATTTTGTATGAGATTCAACTCTGAATTGGTTCTTGCTTTCCTAAGCATGTCTCGGTGTGCTCAGTGTCTCTGTAGCTCTGGGTTACCTGTATCTGCATCCAACTTCTAGTCTGCATTTTGACAGAAACTCCTTTCTCATCTATCATCTTTTTGTTTGGTTTGGTTTGGTTTTTGTTTGTTTGTTGGCTGGGGTTTTTTTCATGGCTACTTGCTTGTTGGGATGGGCTGCTTTCGAACTTGGAGGAGGTGATCCTTGAATATCAGTTTTCTGGGACCAAATAATTGATATATTAGAGCTAAATAAATATTCCCCAAATTTGAAATATTTCTTTTAGCTTTCCTGAGTCACAATTAGGGCATCACAGGGACTGGAGCAGCTCCATGTGCACCAGCCACATGCATCAGGCATCTCCATGAGAATAGGAATGGGCTAAGGCTGGGTCAGGGAGTTATCCCATGGATTGGCATCTGGAACAGGAGGGCCATAATTCAGACCAAGGCATGGCTGCGCAATACCTTGCTCTGTGTGTCCTCCCATTGGGCAGAGAGGGCCTGGCTATGAACTTCCCATAGCATGTTGAGAGCATCCGATACATTTGCTGTGGGCTACAGCAGACTTATGCTACCTTTCACCTAGAAAATTTATCTGGGAACACCTTGGATTCAAGAAAATGATTGTCTATGCTCATGGCTTGATAAAACACACACAGAATGCTTTTGCTCCATTTAGTGCGTCACTTTTTCGAACAATATCCAGACATGTTGTAACAGTTAAAACACCTCAGGGATCACTCTATAAAGAGTTACATACTTTGGAAGTAGGTGTACATGGTTGCACATGGAGATGTGTGTTATCTTTGTCATACTTAGATGCTTCTACAATAAACTGCGTGGCTTGCTCTAGAAGAATTAAAAAAAAAAAAAAAAAGTTATTACTGATATAAACCAAAACATGCAATTCTCAAAAGAAAGAATAGGTCCGTAAATTTAAGCTAAAAAAAATCAAAGAAAGATATCTGGCTTTGCAAGAAGAGAGATTCCAAGCATCCTCCCAGAGATGTAGAGGAGAAAAGCTACTTTCATATATAGATTTATTGATGTACCAGTGGGATGATACATTTGTACGCAATAGCAGATGATGGGTATAGACATGAGATCCATTCCTTTGTTCTCTCCCACAAATAACTATTCAGTTTGTTACTCATCCATCTTTCTCTCCATATCAAAACAAAAATAGGGGAGTCTTTTTTTTAAATTAACTTGCTCTTTCAAAACTTTAGACTTTTACATTCCTAGAGGCAGACCACATACTGCATCATCTAATTAGTTTAAGATGTTTGATGCAAATGTTGCTAGTTAAGGAAAGAAAGAAGTAGAGTGACAAGGAATCATGGAATGGCTGGGAGGCACATAATGCAAAACTAAAAACAAAAAAGCATCTGTTTCTTTACCAAAAGTAATATTGTTTAAGTTGAACACATTCCATTATTCAAATAAGATTGCATAAAGCTAACATGTTCTGGTGGTTTCTGTGGAAACAGGGTCAGAACGCTATAGGTAGTCAGCATGCAGCCGTTAGCTAAGAAGGAGAGCTCTCACTTGCAGATTTCAGGAGTTGCCTGCCTGCTGGGAAACGTACAAAAAGGCAGCTTCCAAAAGTAATCCACAGGGTTTCAGACTGGTGGAAAGGATATATAGTTTAAAAAAAAAGGAGGTAATAGTTTAATATTTATGATAAATTTTATATGTACGTATATATATTTTGAAAAAAAAAAGTATTAAAAATATCAAATAATATTAAAAAGTATAATAATTTTACTTTACAAAATAGTAATATTTTTAGTTTGCTACATAACAAAATTGAGATTTCAGGTAATTTGGTATCTTTGTGACAAATTTTATTGCAATCACAGCAGCAACTGCCAATGAATACCCATTCAAGCTGTAAACAGACTAGCTGTGGTACTAGTATAGTATCTGTCACAGGCAGGACAATGTAAATGACAACCCACAGTGGATCTGTATATAGGGATTTATAAAAGAGAGGACAATATGAGATCTTTTATCCTATTTGGCTACCTCATATACTCACTCACTCCTCCTCAATGCTATGTTCACTAGATGTTGACTTCCCTTTCCAGCAAGAAGGTCACTGCTGGTCCAGTCCATGGTCACAGTTATCAGTCCCAGCTGTCCCTGGCATCCCAGGCATCCTCTGGTGTTCCTCCTCTATGAGTCTTCCCTATCTCCACTTTCTTCCCACGTCTATGCTCTTTTCTCTAGCTAAAGTCTTCTTCTTTTTTTTGTTCCTGGTACTCTTCTTGCTCCTAAGACTACCATTTGAGAGCCTTTCTCCTCCATCACTGTAGTTTTTCTCACCAAAATAGTCTTTCTGCAGAAGCACAACATGTCATCCTCTGATTCTGTCTTGTGTCTATTAATTGGAGGATTCAGGACTTGCCAGTTTTGTTCAGTGCAGGTGTTAAAGGCTACAACCTGCCTGCACGAGTTGTTGCAAGCAAGTGGCAGCCTTCTGCTTGAGTTCAAAAATCCAGTTTTGAACATTCACCATACACACACAGTGAGACCCCAGCTGACTGGTATTCACAGTTTATTTTTCCATGATTAAAAGTATCATATGCAAAACACGTAGCACATGCATACATTCTCTCTAAGAAAGACACATTCAAATAAGACCCGATTTTGTGAAGGCAGTAAAGGAGTCAAGAGAAGAACATCCAAAAATTCTACTGACTTTTAAGAATTTGAGGGGGACTTTGAAGGGGAAATTAAAATTAAGGGGAAATTAAGAGGAAAATAAAATTAAAAATAAAAAATAAGGGAAAGGAAAAGGAAAATATAAGTGGCCTATCAGTGCCCCTAATATTCCTCTCAGCTCATCACATTTCTCACCACATGTGAAATGGAAGCTGCTTTTATGTATTTTTTCCACAAATTATAAATTTACACCACCTGACTATTCAAAACATTGTTTTCTGGATGTATAAAAACAGCTCTGAGTGTCATGGGTGGAGCTAAGGGGAAAACAAAAGGGAAAAGAGAACTATTTTGCTTTTTTTTTTAAACTAAAGCATGGAGAAATATCTCAGAACAGCCCAGTGATGAAGCTTGGCAGCAGCAGCAAAAATTTCCTTGGTACAATAAAGAAATGAAAAGCACATGGCAGCAGACAAAAGAATAATTTTGTGGGGAGTCAGAACACTGGGATTTGCTGCCAGATGATCTATCACAGAAAGAAACTGCTCTGTTCTTGCCCTGCACCTTCTTGTTGAAGACACAGTAGAAGCTCTCTTGCTATGTCAACTCAATAATGAGCTTGAGATCATATGTCCTGCCCTTTAGGAAAGCATAAACCACCATCCTCTGCATTTTTTTAACCGATCATAAACAAAAGCCTGTTTGGCTTTAGTACAAAACAACACTTTGGTTTGCCCGGGTTTGCAAATGAAACACAGGAAAACAACATCTTCACAGAATGCTGTCTCTGTGTTCTTGTTTTTATGATTCCTTTCCTGTTTATTATTCAAACACCATTCTGATGCAGGAAATTGTCTGACTGATTGCTTTATGCTGCTCTTATTTAATCTCACCTTCTTTTTCTGTGACCTTTATTCCCATGGGATTTTTGAGTATTGCTTTTCTCTGAGTCCCTGGCTCCTTGATATTCATCCTGAATACTAGTATCACTGCATCTTCTCTTTGGCCTTTTACATGGTGAAAGGGTGAATGAATCACAAGAGACCTGAAACTGATAGATGTTAAAAGGTGTGATAAGTGCAGAGAGCTCCCTTCTCCTTTTTCACCCCTACTTATGTATTTTCTCTCTTCCTTGCAGGGTTATGCAGGTGTATTTTTCAGGGCAGTCAGGCCTGCTGAGATGTAAAATGAAGAAATGATAAAGAATAGATGCATAAAAAAAAAGATGGTGACACTGTGGTAAAAGTGCTTATGTAAGAGGCAGAAGGAAGGGGAACTCTGAGAAGATTGTCCTGTTAACACCATGTGATTTCTAGTTGTTTTGTTTTTCTTTAATTTCCTAAAATCCTGTAATTACCATAGAATCTGAGGCATCATTAAAAAGATGAACAAGAAAAAGAAGCAATTTTCTCATTCCTACATCTGCAAAGAAGATCTTGTGAAATATAACCTCCTCTACAAGCATAAAAAAATGATTGTATTTATATTCTTCATATTCTGTTGCCGATCTTTTTTGGAAGTAAATTGTTAATCAAATACCTGAAATAGAAATATTATTCTTTTATGAGTAGATAGCAATGAGCACCTTTGTGGTGCATTAAAATTTCAAATGTTGTGCAGCTGGTCCAGGATTCTTTCACAATATATTTTTACGGAACTGATGGACAGGGTTAGAGCAGTTGATGTCTGTGCAAAGTGTTCAACACTCTCCTCCATGTCATCCTTGTCTCTAAATTGGAGAGACATCAATTTGATAGGTGGATAACTCAGTGAATGAAGAACTGGCTGTATGGCCGCACACAAAGAGTTGTGGTCAATGGCTCAATGTTCAGCTGGAGACCAGTAACAAGTGGTATCCTCCAGGGGTCGGTGTTTGGACCGATCCTGTTCAACATCTTTGTCACTGACATGGACAGTGGGATTGAGTGCACCCTCAGCAAGTTCGCCGATGACACCAAGCTGTGTGGTTGGGTGGATACGCTGGAGGGAAGGAATGCCATCCAGAGGGACCTTGACACGCT
>JBCJKH010043956.1:0-40277 GCA_039877255.1 Loriculus beryllinus
AAGAAGTTCTTTACTGTTATGGTGGTGAGGCACTGAAATGGGTTGCCCAGGGAAGTTGTGAATGCTCCATCCCTGGCGGTGTTCAAGGCCAGGTTGGGCAGAACCTTGGGTGACATGGTTTAGTGTGAGGTGTCCCTGCTTATGGCAGAAGAGTTGGAACAGGGTGATCTTAAGGTCCTTTCCAGCCCTAACTATGCTATAATTCTATAACAATAATCTGTGATGTCATTTGACAATTTTAAAAATTTACCTTTTATTAGAGTCTTCCAGTCCTTTCCCTGCTCTCTCCATCAGCTTTGAATTGAGTAGTTAATTTGAAATAAATAAGGTAAAGACAGAATTTCAGAAATATCAAATTTCTGCAAGTCTTGTCAAGATAGACAGCTGGCAGAGAACAGAGATCCTCTTCCTGTCCTTTCTCAAAGAAAAGCTTAAATGCTTTCCAATAATTATTAGGTAGAGGGGAATCCACACTGCCATTCACCTTCAGGACTCACTTGAATTTGAAAACACACACCACATTTTTGGAACTGCTTCTTTTTTATTGCAAGAAGTCTGACAAAATTCTCTCTGCCTAGTTTACTACATGACTTTCTGAAATGCAATAGAAAATGGAAATGCAAGAAGCCTGGAACACACAAAGGAACCATAAACATGGGATCCTGTATGTCATTACTAAGCAGCAGAGCACAGCCAAGCCATGAGTAAGTACAGACAGGTCATCTCCAGCAAGGAGGAAGTGACAATCAAAGTCATTCTGCTTAGTTTTACCAACATTAATTTCAGCTTGTGCTGACAGACTAGAAAAATTCTGCCATTTACTGAGGAACAGAGACATGTATCCTTACAGCAGAGCAAGGGTCCAGCTTGTGCCACAGCCCTGGTTCTGTGATTGTTCTCTGAATTCTGGTTCTGAAGGTGATACAGGATACTCCACCTGAGCACAGCTAGCCGCAGACACTACAAGCACAGTGAGAGCCACAGGAAAGAGATCTGTGTTTACTGGAAGCAAGGGTAGATGGAGCAGGGCACTGAGGGGCTCTGTGCGAGTCACTTGCCTGTGCCATGCCCCAGGGTGAGGGAAATCAAGCAGTTACTGGAAAGGTTGCAGCACTCCTATGCACTCTGGTATATCTAGCAGTTGCAGTAAAGCCTTCTAATCCTTAGGTGCTGATAAACCTTATCAAAGGAAAAAAAAAGGGAAAGATGTTAGGTACATCTATTGCCCAATCTGGTGTACCTTAAAAATTCAACATGTTCTGAAATTCAGGATTCATTACAACATAAGATACTGGCACTCACAATTCCCACCCGACTTCTCCTGTTCTGGCTAAATTTCAAAGTCTGAAATGCAAACACATATTAAGAGTGTTGTGTGAATATGACTGTATTTACTAATGTAGTTTATTTTCTATAATCTACAAAACCAGATTGTATAGACAAGATTAAGTACAATCTGAAATGAAGAGAGAATATCCTTTCAGTGAGGTCTCTAGGGATAGAGTGCCATAAAGAGAAGTGTTTGTGCAAGTTTCCCACAGTTACTACAGCTTTATCATTCTGACCTGAAGCACCCCATTTTTTGGGACTAAAATGGCAAATCATTCTGGATTATGTAATGTTTAACATATTTGGAAATTAGTAAGGAAATATTTCCCTCTCTTCCTTCTTCTAGGAAAAATAAAATATATGCCCTTTTCCTATCCTCCCACAAAAACAGTGTGGATGGCTTAGGAAGAATTAAGTGTTCCGAATGTTCAAACTGCTGACTGGGATGTGTAGAATTTACAGGTTTTTACGTCTAATGCAGAGTTTGCAAAAAATTACATTTTCTCTTTTTTAAAAAAGAAAAAATAATTTCTCCAATCTTAAAGCAAAACACTTCAATCTTTTTTTTTTCTTTTTTTTTAAATTTTATTTTAGAAATCAGCCTTTCTTCTGCAATCTGAAACAATACCCTCTCTTTTTTTTTCTCCTTTTTGAAATATTTTTCCCATAAGTACTTCAGCTAAGACAGTTTGGAAATTGTTCTATTTCAAAGAAGCTCGCATTTGTGATGGTAAAAAAATATTCCCGGTAAACTACTGACTCCTCTGGCAAACCACGACAGACTCCTGTAAAGCACACAGAAGAATTTTGAACTGATGGTGTACTTGAAGTGATGTTTTAAGCAGTTACTGAAATATATACACACAGAATAATAAACATGCTATATTAATCTACTTCGAGTGAATAAAGACATTCCTGAGGTCTGGACAGCTTTCTGCAGAATGGTACAGAAAGCTAGAGTGCCTGATACTCTTATGAGAACTCTCTGCCTAAAAAAGCATACTTAGTGCTGAGTCTCGCCATAAAGTTTATACCACATGCAGCCCAACAGCCTTTTCATTCTGCAGGAAGAAGGTAAATGTTTCAAATGTTTTTGTCAGAGGTGGAGGTACTGAAGATATCAAATCACTGTAATTAAAAACCCAGCCAGAAGGAGGGTTTGTGATGGCCGCACAGGAGCCTTGCTAGCCTGCTGCCCAGTGAAGCAGCAGCGACAGCAGCTCCTGCTCCCGGCTCAGGCTGCCAGAGGACTCAGGTTCCTTGCCCTGAGCCAGAGAAGCAGGGTGTGCTGCAGAGGTCACACATGCTGTCCTGGGGAAGAGTAGGGGAAGAACAGGAGCTTTGGTCTGCGTGTGGGTTGTGTATGTCTGTGTCTGTGTGTGTCAGTCGTTTTAATTGCCTGTTAGGCAGCAGCTTTAGATGATTTTAGGACATAGACACTTACTGTTTTGCTGTAGCACACTCATGGCAAAGTCTTAAGGAATTTAATGGGGTTGAAGCCAATTGGATTATACAGAAATATAACATAGTTCTACAGAAAGGAGTTGGGATTTCTTTTTAGAAGGAACCCCCCCCAACCCCCCCAACCCCCCAAACACCTATAGGGTTTTACAGCAATGGTTGTCTTTTTGTAATAGTTTAAAGCCAACATACTCAGTTTTAAGAGAACATTTTATTTCTGCTGTATATTCCTTTGGGTTGGATTAAGAATTGTATAAACAAGTTATCATTGTCCATGCAGTTGCACTGGCTTTTCCTACAAGAGGTAGCTGAAGTGAGTAAGTAGTGATAATAATGGACATCTCCATTAAAGAATAGGTAACCGTGCTGCTGTTCTGCAGAACCAAAGTAGTGCTCTTGCTGGCCTGAACCTTTTCAAAAGAAAAGAGAGAAATGCTGGCCAGGTCTTACTCAGTGTATTCTGAATATGCCTGTTCTTCTGTAGCTTTGTGCTTTTGCTAGTTTCTTAAAGTTTGGCTGGTTCTGAGCAAACACATTAGAGAGGGAAAAGGGACCATAGCCCCCCCTAACTTGCTATCTGAAAGCATAGATCACCAAAATATGAACAATACATTACATAGAAAGATTAATAAGAAATTCCTTTGCATTTATTTGCATGTTTAAGTGGATTTTTGAGGAAGTGGCAAGGTTCACATTTGCTTCCCTTGCAGAGAGTTTTCTGCTACTGTGCATCACTCCTTTCTCTCCTGGTCTGCCAAGAGCTTCAGCATGAACGTGAAAGGAAAAAGGCTCACTACAAGATTTCAGCAATTTATTGCATGATAGGGGCTTATTTTTGCCCATTAATTACAGGCCTCTTTCAAATGAAGACTTAAAATTATGCCAAGTTACTGTGCAAGTTGTGATATTGCCAGCTCCTAGCTGAGGCCAGAAAACCCTTCAAATTTGTTTCTTTTCAAACTCAGGCACAAACATACGCTGTAAACTTAAGCTCTTCCCTAGTCATCCACTCAGTTTTCATGGCTTTCTTCTATTAGTCGTCACCTTAACTGCTGAACTGTGGGGCTAACAATTTTATTAAACATAGCTTTAAATACTGCTAATGTGAAAAATTTTCATTGAAGATACAATCTGTGGGCAAGGAATATAAGATGAATTTGCTCCATATATAAAACTGAGATGGGATTTTGTAAGGGCAGTTTGTTAGCTAAAAACCACATTTTATGAAGTTCACAGATGTTTGAGAGGTTTCAGTGGAAGATGGTATTTTTCATAAAAGCCTCTTAAGAAGTTACTGTTCTAGGTGGTCCAAGAGAGAAGACAGAGAACTGTAGGCCATAAAGTAAATTAAAGTCAAATCTTATTATTCCTTATTAAAAGCAAAAAAGTCAGTTTCAATTGAAAAGGAATGATGATTGAATATATTTAAACCATGTTCACATAACTGAGGGCGGCAACATCAAAACAAGCAACTCAGTACATCAATCACCAAAGGACAGAGGAGTTAACTTATCTGTTAATGTGCAAACGATTCCAAAGTGAATAAGGAGGCCTGTGCATATCTGAAAGGAAAATGGAAACCCTGAATAGGTATACAGCTGTTTAAGCAAATCAAACATGGACATGGAAATTCAGATCTGCATTCCAACTTTGCAAGTCTGGTAATTAACAGATTCCGTCAACTGAATCTAGGCTAGAGAAATAACCACTCTCGTTACCCACTCCTGAATTAAAGTGTTTCCTGTAAATTCCTAAACCTTGGCCCATTTACTGTCTGACTCTTCCTGCCATGGGAGTTAATACTCCCACATCTCACCTTTAATTTTTTCTGCCTGCATTCAGTGTCATATACAGTAGTCTTAATATCTGCATCAAAGAAGGACTACAAAAAACAAGGGAAAAAAATTGTTATCTACTTCCATTGTACTGCGTGAAATACTGGGTTCAATTAAAAAATAATAATAAAAAAATGCTCATATTAGGTGTAAAAAATTGAAAACTTCAAAGCTTTAATTTATTTATTTTATTTCATTTCATTTATTATATTTTATTGTATTTATTATATTGCATTTTATTTTACTTTTTCAATTCTGATGTACAGCAAGCTCTTTATTCTATCCATTTTTAATTTGCTTCTATTTCACATATGGCTGCTTTCTGCTTTACCATACATGAGTTTTCTCAGCTATGTGTTTCTTTTCTGTGCCCAGAACATTCTCCAGGGGGATTTCTAGTGAGTGATGTTTCTTTCCAGACTTTTGAAAAGCCTGCCAAAACCAAGCCTTTGTCATTGTGGGACAAGTCTCAGGAAGAGCTGGCCTAGTTGATACATCAGGCACACTGCAAAAGATCCCTCTTGCCCTCTTCCCTTCCCCACAGCCCATGGCTGCACCTTCTCACCAGCACCTCTATGGTCTTTGTGCCGTGCCCTCTGTGCTGGAAACACACGGCTCCTATAGAGTAGTGTGAATCACAGTTTTACAATTGGTGTCCTAAAAGCTTCCTTTAGTACCTAAACCTGGGACTAGAATTAAGATAATCCTGCTGTATAGGATTATCCTGCTGTGGGTAGAGGATGCCTAGACAGAGATCCTGACCCTCCACCAAAAACATTGCCACAATGTGTGGTAGGCAGTGTTATTTTTGCATGACATTTCACGGCACTCACCAGTGATAGATTTTGGCTCTAAGACATGGAAGGCCACTATGGCCCAGTCAACAGTTCAGATTGCAGTTATAAGGTAATGTGATGCCTACTGCCCTGTTTGTGCAGCAGGAGAGATTTGATGTGGTTTAATTAGGCTCCAACTTCATCAGATTGTTTGGAAAAAGTGTATCCGTCTTGCAGGGTAAGAAACTCTTCTCTCCTTAACTATTCCCAGTTTCCAATCAGAACCCAAACTGTTGCTGGAACTATGTAAAAGTATGAAGATTGCTGATAAAAAGAAACATAATTTCTCTCAAGTAAGCAGACATTGTGCCAAGTCCCTCTTTTCTTTAGCCTTTCCAGGGACCTTTTTCCATGTTCATTTCCACCGCTGGTTTAATAATGAACTAGACCTTCTTTGGAATGGTTATCCACATTGAACTCCTGATAAATTATGACAATTTGAACCTAACCTCTTGACCTATCCAATATGTCCTTCACCTGCTGTGGGGAAGAAAAAAAAACATCTTAAAGGGGACATGGATCCAGTTTGCTCCTGCTGGTGAGACAAAGCTCTTTGGCACATATACTGCATGAGTGCATTGCTTTCATCTGGCCTTTGAAGAACAGTGGAGACTTGAAAGCTGAATGGGCTTAAGAAATATTTAATGATGAACTGTCGTTTGCTAAAGGGAGAAGCAAAACAAAATGTACTAGGTTTTTAAATAGCACTTCTTATTGTTTAGATAAACATAAGTTAAGCTGGATCCTCTGTCAAGAAGAAAGCTAAAATCATAACCATTTATAAACTGATTGTTCACACATTTTTGGTCTCTTTTCGCATGAAAGGATAACATGGTACACTTATGGAAATAGCCAAATAAAGGGTGGGGTATTTTAAGAGTAGGATAAAATATCAACACTTATTGCAGCAGATTTATAGCTAATTTTTGTAGTAGTACTGACACATCCCATCAGATTTGCAGGTTTCCTAATATTATATTACAGGATTTTTGAATCTTATCAGTGGGTTTGCATGTATAATGTTATTGAATTTGTTGTTTGTTAATATGATATGAGAAATTGTTATGGTATTAGTCTTTTCAATAATATTTTCAATTTAAATTCCTTAGAGCATGTTCCTATTGTATCACAACCAGCAATAAGATGTATATATTATTTTTAGTATTGATTTAGCATTGCAAAGCTATAAGGTTTCCTTACTATTTGTTAATTTTAATTACCCCTAAGATACCACTAAGTTAGTAGGATGTTTATTTTGAAATGCAGGGGGAGGAATATTTTATCAATTTACAGAGTTTCTAAGACTGGAAATTCTGGAGTCAGCACAAGAGCTTAGGGCAAAATCCTGCTGTTATGCAATATGGTTGCTGGTGATGGGAGGAGTGGAGGAGTGCTGGCAGGAGAACCAACCTACTTGTGCAGAACTGGGTAGAGCAAAGCAGTGAGGGAGAGAAAATGTTCAGGGAAGGGACCCTCTGGTATATGTATCCTACATACTAGTTAGTGCCTGGCAGACCATAGCTGCTACTGGTCTCATAGGCGCTGGGTGCAAGGGTAGTAGGTCCCAGAGGAGACAGCAGTCTGTGGGTGGAAGGATGGCCCAAGTCCTTCCCAGCACCCAGCTATATATCACCCTACAGAGACATGGTGGTTTACTAATGACAATGGAAAAAGAGAATTATCTTTGTGATTTTACACTATTTTGAACAACTTCCGAAATTCCCATGCATTTGTTTAGAGCAAATAGCCACAGAAAAATGCAGAGCATTATTTTAGAACTAGATTTATATTTTATCTTTAAATCACATTCAACACACTATTTATGATATGCGTTTTCTCAGGAGACGCTGTTTATGCTTATTCTTACAGGAATTTTTTAACATTCACTTATTTCTATTTTTAATGATCTTATGCCACTAAACACTGACGTTTTCTGGGAGCTCAGATGAACTTTACCAAAAGGCTTTGGACAGAGTTGCTTTTCTTTCCCTGTAAGGCTGACACTATACACCACTATTCAGATATAAAAGCAAGCTATAGTGTAGAACCTGGTGAAGAATCCCACAGCCTGCAAAGTAAGAGAACTCAGAGTAAACTATGTCTTCATGAGAAGATAGCACTTTACTCAGAAGTTCATTTTTTTTAATTATGAAATCACTTCAAACGGTTTCAAAATGTAATGGAAACAATATGGTGTGGCTCTTGATGTTGGTTTCTACAATTAGTGTGTTATTAATTAAACTCTCGAGGAATATAATAACTTGACTGTTGGAACCTCTCTTTGCATTTGAAATAAATGCAGACTGTGGCTCCAATTATAAATAGAACATAATTCTAAAGGCTTAAAACTGAAAATTAAATTATTCAGAGACAAATCATTAAATTTATGTTATATTCACGAGAAATTATTTTTGTGCATCTTTATTTTGATCCATATACTATATCCAAGCATCTGGTTTCACCAACAAACTTTTGTTGCAGTGGACACTTGCATCTTTCTCCACTAATGTATGTGCGCGCAAGCTCACGCGTGCACACGCACACATATGCACAAAAACATATACACATGCACTTACACACATTAGCAAATGCTTCCAGTTAAGTATGATGTCCTGAGCAATTTTCTTCATGTGTCTAAGAGGGGAGAAGTTGGTCTGAGGTGGAACTAACACCCCATTGTCTCTGTTTATCTAATTTTGAAAAGCTACTCCACAGAACTTTGATTTAGCCACTTGACATTGCAGACGAGCTCCAATGCTCCTGCTTTTCTTGCATCAGCAGTAAAATTTCTACAGTCCCAATGGGCCTCGGAGAAGTTTCATGATTTGGTAATAAGAAAGCTTTTAGTAACTCCCAAAACCCAGGTTGTTTTCTAGCATGATTTAGCAGTTGGTATGGGAGTCATAGCTCCATCACCCATACCCAATAAAATCAATTAATGATGGTGTTGCGTCATGCTTACGACCAGACTTAGCATCTGTTACCATCAGTAGAAATTTTCCCGTAGACTGAAACAATTTCTAGTTTAAGAACACAGTTTAGAGACTTTGTTGTCATTGGTCAGTGACCTGGAATCTCTGAATTAAAAGCAGCAAAGAAATTGGGCATGCGCAGCAACAAGTGTTACTGAATTATAGAACTTTGGCAGCCTTGTTTGAGAACATTTGTTCAATTAGCTCTAGAAGTTATGCCAACTAGATCTATATGGAAAATTTAATACAAAACCTTTTGGGGTTATTTTTTGTGTTTGTGGGTTTGGTTTTTGGTTTATTTTTCCCAAGCTACATGGACATGATTAGGTTCCCTGCAAAAAGATATTTTTTAAATAAATTATTTTTAGTCTTTAGGGCAGATGATAGTACTTATTGAAGCATTCTGCTTGATACCAAATTTTACAAGTTTGTGATTTGTTACAGAAACAATGAAAAAGTAAAAAGCAATTGAATGTTTTAACCAATGCCGTATTATAATCTGTCAGTAGATTATGCATAGTTATTTTTGGCATGTGTAGATAGAATATAAAAAGAATACAGGAACATGAAATTAGATTTGAAGCAAAATTTCTATATTTGTCAACATAAAGAAAGTTTCTAAAATGGTGTTTGTTTTTTATTTGCCTTTTGGTTTATTTGTTTGTGTTGGGATTTTTCAGATATTTTTGGGGTTTTAGTAGAGATAGAATTTCAGACATTGTTATTTTCTCATAGATAAGAAATTTACAATTTTGGCCAGGCTAGACTTTATCTAGCTCAGTATTGCCATAGTTGATATTACTAGCAGCCAGAGGAGAGTTATGAACAAGGCTATCCCAATTTATTCCCAGTGTTTTATTCTGGTGTTTTCACAAAGAAATTAGAGGACTAATTCAAATCATGCTTTACAACTAAGGGAAGCTACTAATCCTATTTCAAAGCACCCTTCACCCCCTCTTGAAGGGAAAGCATAAACTAGCATTAAATCTCTATCAAGGTAAGGAAAAAGCTTCCTGATATCAGTTCAACTGCTAAACCCACTGAGGGGGAGGGTGTTAGCATCTCTGGATATTGGTTTTGTGTCTCCAGCAACAACAAGCTGTCTAGTTAACTGAGTTGCCAATACAAAGCCAAACAGCTATAAACCAGCTGTACACAGCTGTATGCATTCCTCCTGTGGAGCCATCTGCAGACTTTGCCACAAATCCAGTGTTGACTCCAGAGGTTTTGGTGCCTTGGGGAAAATGGGGAATTTCTATGTCTCCAAGCACAACTTTACTTACTCAGGCATAAAACACTGTTCTGTCATCAAAATATTGCTGTCTTCCATGGGTGCCTATTTTACACACATCATTTGCTTTTCTTCAGCACCTCAGAGGGAATTTTTTCTATTAAAAATTCCAAGCAATTTAGGACTATGCACATCTTCTCTTCTACTGTTTCCTTTGACATTGAAATGTCTTCCCAATACTGCTAATATTTTGGAGAATATGTGTTGCCAGAGGTAAGACTTCTGGGTCAAAAGCTTTCCACTTCTCAGTCAATTGAAAACAAGATACTGAGAGTCTTAACCATTTATGCTGCCTTTATCATTTTGGCTAGACTGTTCAAAAATGCCCTCCCCCACAACTTCTTTTGCAGGAGGATCTAAAGTGGCTCCTCAAATATAATAGTTCTGTCAGCCAAGATGACAAATCTGCACCAAGCATGAGACATCATCACAATAAAAACAACTTCCCATTATCTAGATCATGAGTGTGCGCCCTGTCTTGCAAATTGATCATGGATTTGTCAAATAAGATGGGAGAATCCACTCATCTGCCTTTTGCCATAAGAACAGTGGCTATGAATTAAATCATCTAATCTTGGGAAAGAAGTGTGGGAAGGATTTCCAAAAAATCATGTAGCCTTTCCTCATGTCACAAGGCAGGATCAGTGCAGTGGTGTTTGTCTCACAGGTGCTTGTTAAACCTTTTCTGAAAGACTTACAACAGTGACAGTTCCTGACTGCTCATCAGCTTGCAGCAGAAGGAAACATTATTTAGTTGATTTTAGATATTAATCATTTAACCTTTACTTTTTTTTTCCCCTATAGGTGGTGGTGCAAACCATGTCTATTACTGATGTTTTTAAATTTCTTATAATCCTTAATTAAGACCTAAATTCAATCCTTGACTATCTGGCACTGAAGTACGGAGAATTTGCATTTATTTTCATCTATTACTTTTACATTATTATTGTTATTACTGGCAATGAGTGCAAAGGGCTAGGGTTATTTCTTTTTATAATTATTATTCAATTAAGAATTTAAATTCTGTGTTCCAAATACTGAGACAAGGAAGAGTCAGAAGGAACAGTTTTATTCATTAAAAATATGGCCAAATACTTTATTCTCTGTTAGTCAAAGTGACTTTTGGTAGTCTTTATATCACCACTAGCTTCATTTTTTCTTAAATAATTTAAAGGTGTTTTTGCAACCTGCTCTGTGCAGGCAGACCTGCTGAAAATGTATCTAATTTAGCTTCAAAAAACTGTAAAAAGTGGATACAATACTGTCCCTTGTTTGTACACAGCAATTTTTACAGAAAGAATAACATAGCCTTGAAAGAGTATTTTCTCCACACACAGATAAAATTCCCAACTACTCATTCTAAGCATTTATAGGGATTAAGCATTTTTGAGTGCATAGCCTACAAATAATTTTCTGAAGTACATTTAAAAATATTCATAATGATTAGGCCATAAATAGATGTATTACTAACATTCATTGGTCCCTGGATCAACAACTCAGCAGGGAAACGAGTACAGAGACATGAAAGCTGATTCAAGAAAGTTGCTGGGGGAAGAAAAAACTTAATGAAGATCTAGTGCAGTTGAAGATGTTACAAGGATAAAAATCATCTAATTAAGGGATAATCTCTCTTACTTTGTAGTATTGGAGCAATAAATGACTGCAGAGATTGAGTAATCAACAAAGCTAAAATGTTTTTTTTTAAACAATCTTCAAACTTGTTTAGCATGCTTGTGACAAAGCAGGCAAGATTATTCCAAATTCTCTGGTGATGTAAATAAACACAACTCCATTGATCTTGTTGGAATTGCACCCTCTATGTCAGCACATATTTTAACCTAGTTTTTTTTCCTCCCTTGTGAGCAAGCTTACTTATTTTGTAATGCAGTCTTGGTGATTGTATGCTAGCCGTTCAAAAGACTTGTGGAAGAGGAACTGAAGTGGTGCAGTTATCAGGTACTAAGTGAGATTCCAGCCCTACCAAGTCCACAGAGAAACTACAGAGGCCATATTCTTCACATCAGATGTGTGGGATTGGTTAGCCTATTTGTTAAGGGATGAAGTTCATACCTAAGTGTTAACAGATACACTTCTAAGTTAGTAATAAAGGCCTGATATTCCAGCAGGCAGAAGTTCTCACATAGTCCATTAAAATCAAAAATAGCTATGACAGTTTGAAAAGCAATATCTTTATTTTAAGAAAACATCTTCAAGGGATGCAAGATTCAGAATGCTGGCCTCTGCCTTCCTGGGTTAACTGTCTGTTGCAGACTGGTAGCATTGTGGGAAATAATGGTATCATACAGAAAATAGCTTCCATTCAGAGAGAATAAAACAACTTTAAACCCAACTTCAAGGTAGACACTAAACTATCCTGGAAAGACTAAAGAAATATCTCTGTGTATTGCTTTAAATTTAGGCTTCCCTTAAACAGGCACTGCTACAGGTGCCAAACGGTGTGTGTAACTGATGTTGAATAAGGTCTGTGTGAGTCTTATCTGCGATCAGCAAATTCATTTAAGCACTCAGGTTAATACTAAACTCAGGCATTAAGAGATGAAAATGCACTCCCAGAGACTCATTTCTTTGAACAAATGAGTTATGCAAGTAAATAGCATTTGGCTACACATCTTTTGCATGGAAAAGGTAGTACATAAGGAGAGTCTAATTAAAAATCTAACTATTCCTTTTTCCTATGCCTTCATGAATGCTAGGGTTAGATAAGTATTTGTCAGTTGTTGGTTTTTTTAATCATGCAGGACTGCTGTGCTGTTGTGCCAATAACCGCTACCTTTTACATTAGTTGAACACTTTCTGGTAATGCCACACATCAGGGTGTTACCATGGAAACAATGGAGGAAGCAATATCTTGGACTGATACAATAATAGGGATGTAAAACCATAATTAGGGTCCATGGTTAAAATCACAACGTCCTTTATAAGCTCTTATTTGGTATGCCTTTATTTTGAATGCACTCTAAATTTGGTTGCAGTATTATTTTGGTCTGAAATATTGCCAGGCTTAATCAGAAGGTACTGTGTTGGAGTTAGTGTGAAGAAAGTAAGTCATGGCTTTAAGTTACTTCAGAGTTATAATTTGTTAGAAATACCTTGCTTTGGATTTACCTGTCAATATCAACTATTCCTTTAAGGTTGCCAGGACTCACACTGACTTCTTAATGCACATTTAAAACTCTGAGAACTGTCATGGTACAAAAAGTGACTTGTGTGCATCACTTACAAATTTGCAGCCAAGGTATTCTTAAATTCCATCTCAAAGAAACTAACAAGGAAGTATGAGAGAAGGCACAGGATCACAGTATTCCTTTAGCCTATATTGTAGGAGGCAAAGGTAGAAGAATGCATGTATTGGGTGGGGGAGGAAAGCAGAAGACAGGACACTGACTTTTCCAAAGACTAATTATTACAAAAAACTTCAATTTTTTTCCACCAGAATTTAAGTTATTTTATCTATTAATGGAGATTCCTATTTATGAGGAAGTTGAAACCCCTGATACAGCCTATGAATTTTTGTGTAAGATTCCTTGGATATTGAGAAAGTGTGAGGCAAGACAGGATGTATTTTTTTCCTTTAAGTTAACGGAGCATTAGACTGGCTTTTAAAATTAGATAATCTAAAGATATAAAGGAAGAGTCTTGAGATAGGAAACTGAGGCATAGCCAAACCTTAGAAAAAATCTTGAGTTAAACCATATGTTTTTTTAACTATTAGAGTCACAGTGCAGAAGGGAAGTTCCTGTGTCACAATCTCACCACATGGTTTTGAAGAAAGTAAAGAATGGTATAGCATGTGTAACAAACAATTTAATTAAAATTGTACTCTTCAGCATTTTAAAATACAGAAACAAACTTTTTGAAGAGATACACCTTCCAAAACAAAAAAATAAAACTAACTATAAATTTGGCAGTGAATCAATAAAATATTTCATGCAAAAATGTTAGAATTCTCTTTTTTTTCTTTTTTTTCTTTTTTTCTTTTTTTTTTTTTTTTTGTAGCAGTGTTGTCTTTAAGTGTCAACAGCAGTGAATGATCACACACATGCAAAAGCTAGGCATGGTGGACTGTCTATGTGAACACGACCAGATCTCAAGGCTGAAGCTAGTCTATGCTACAAAACATGATTTCAACTATTTTGTCTGAGCTCATTTTGTTTAACTAGATTTTGACCACAGACGAAAAACAAAGATTCTAGAAGTGCCTAATTTTGGAAAGATGGATGCAGACACACATTAAAAAAAGGCAAGAAAAAGTAAAGGTTTTGTTTTGGTTTTGAAGTTGTGAAGTCTGCATAACATATGACTGAGATTACAGAAGCGTAACTCAGGTATATCTGACTCTGTGGCCAACGTCATTGTCCAAATGGTCCAGGGAATAATAATGGCCCTATTGGTTTCTGTGGTGATGTTCCTACAGAGTTCAAAAGAATTAAGATTTCACCTTATTTCTGAATGTTAGCTTTTTTGGACATAAATAAATTTTCGGCACAGGTTATGGTTTTATTAGTGGAAGCATTATTACTCTTGACTGGCATTAAAATATCCAAGAGCTGTAAGTTTCAGTAGCTTGGAAACTTTGCTGCATGTTTTACTTAGAAACACAAACTCCTGCAGACCTTTCCAACAAGACCTCTAATCCCTCTGCTCCCTCCACTGGCTTCCCACAGAACTCTGCATTTGTCTGAAGGCCTTTATTCACAAAGCCTTGGATGATATTATTTAAAGATCAGTGAAATGCCAACCCTCAAACTGCCCTTGGCAACTTTATGCCCTGGGTTTCCCCATGAGGACAATGTGCAGTTGTAACTTGTATAGAGCAAAAAAACTTTTCCTGGAACTTGTGCAAACTGGCCCAAACAAACTTCAGTTCTTCAGCATATCTTCCCTTCTAAACACAAGACGTCTGTCATTAATCTAGCATTTTGCAGTGTATGTGCACTCACATATACACAGCAATATTTTCATGGATGTAAGTTTAGCAAATATAAGCCAATGCACTCAAATTTAGAAACATCTCACCTGGCAAGAAGAAGATAGGGAAACAAGTGGTATATATTAGTCTTTAACACACTTGTAAAACACACAGTGGGTACAATACAAGCTGGCAATAAATATGATATGAAAGCCTGTATGGGAAAAGTAATGAAATACTAGGTGGAAGGAGGTCAGTCAGATGGCCTGTTCTCCTGGTCTAAGGCAGGATGAATGGAAAGTCCAAATATAGACGAACAAATATTTCTACAGTAAGCCCAATCTTACTGTACTTTTGTGCTTCTTTTGTACTGTAATACATATTCATTATTTACTTATACAAATAAACTACAAATAAAAAATAAATACTTTGGACTGTATTCATTGTATTTCAATGAAACACTGAAGTCAAAGTTTCCAGTTCAGCGTCCTTCCTGAAGAAGTATCTTCTTGGAGGCCTTTCCTCTTCCAAGGACATGTATGACAGCCAGTAATGAAACATATTCTGTCAGCTATCGAAATGAGGTTTTAGTATGCAGCTCTGTACAGGAAAGGTTCAGCATTGTGGGCATGAATCAGCTTTGCTCCACCAAACAATAGGCTCAGAGCCTGGCCAAAAAGACCCACAACAAAATTAGCATTGAGAGTGTTGACCAGGGTAAGTATTCTGCTTTGTTTCAATGGAAACTGGCAGCGCTGTGAGATCCAGAGGCCACTGGTTCCAATCGAGCTTGTCTCAATAGTTTCCTCCTCCCTGTCAGCAGCTGGACAAAAGCAGAATTAATGCCTAAGCCCATCTGTACTAGTTCAGTACTGGGAAGAGGAGTTTCCATGAAGCCATGAGATAGACCTCTGGGAGTAGGCAGGATGCTATAACAAACAGCATGCTGACGGCAAGAGACAGAGACCTGGGGTTAGAAAAGGAGTTGTTTTTGTGGCTACAGGCCTGAATGAAGTCATGTCCTAGCTGAGAATTTTATGTGTAACCTTGCTATTTTTGTTGTCTCTACTTAAAGTGAATTGGTATACTTAACGTGTACTAAACAGTCGTTAAAGTCTGCAGCCTTGGTCCATGGTTACATAAATCCAGTATAGATTTCAATATATGCTTATGTTATGGCACATGTAAAAGATCTCATTCAATTCAAAGATTTGATTGGTAGTGCCTGGAGTTACAAGTATATATATGTCCATAAGGACTCAGGGCAACATGTACCTCGGACAAGAGCTGTCCTTATGCCATGCCTGTACAGTACCTAGCTCAGGGAGACATATCATTACCATGGAATAACAGTAACGATGTGCTAGACCAGGAATTGCTCTGAGATTGCCTTCCAGTAAGAAACTGACCCCATCTCAAGTTCCCAGCATTATCATACAGCAATGGAATGAGATTATTGTTTCCTCTAATTTGAAAATTGGTGGTAGAGCCCAAATGCCCTTACTCAAATTCATTGTGATAGGTGCTGCATAGCAAAGAGTCATTTTTGTTTCTTCTCTAAGGAATTAATCATCACTGTTGGTGGCACATGCGCTAACCACTACCATCAGCTGAAAAGTTTATTATGGATTGCTTCTTGAAATAAAGCATAACTTTTATTGGAAGTTTAAAGATAAATAAAAACAGCTGGAGGGAAAATGCTATTAAACACTCTGATGAGCCCCATGATGTTCCACTTAAAGAAAAAATTCCTCTTGCTACATTTAAAAGACTCGTCTGCTGCGTTAAAGTTAGCTTTTCTTTCATGTGGGACAAGTGAAGCTGAAAAGGGAATTTACTTAAAACTGTGTATTGAAATTGCAGCTTACAGGAGCTTATGGTCAGTGAAGTTCCAAGAATCCTTCATTATTTCTATAATAGATGGTCCTTCAACTTATGCTTCCTCTGTAACTTTCTAATTAGACTTGTTTTAAAACATTTTAATTGTTTGCTTTCTGTGGACAGACAGAACACCAAATGTTCTCAATCCTCTCATCTTTGAAAGTGACACTGCTCCATTCTGGGGATTTGGTTTAAATTATTAACAGAAGATAATCCCCATACACAAATAAAGGCTGGCTGGGACCAGCCATGGGATCAGAGTACAAGAAACGGCACATGCCAGGACACCCTGTATTTTCTGCACCCTACAACGGGGCCACATTCCTGGCTGCAAGAAGAGCTGCCTGTTATTGAGGAACTGCACAAAGAGTCCAAAACCAAAGAAACTCACATGAAATTATTTGTTAGGAGCACACAGTTAGGGGGAGGGTCTACAGAGTACAGAGTTAGTCTGTATCTATGCAAGTTATTGTAAAGCATCACTCAGGTAGAATAGTATTTGTTGAACTCTTTAGATTCTTATAAAATGTTTTTCACTGTCATATCTGATCACTTTCATGTAATGTATCAACTGTTATGAAAGGTTCAGATTTTCTGTCTCTCAAGGATACCCTAAAGACCAGACTTGCCTCTTATGCAGACAGCAAGCGACAAGAGACCAGCTTCTGGTGTGGCCAAACTGCACAGACTGAAGTATGTGTGACCCTGCAGGCTGGATCATGCTATCAAGCATGATCATCAGATAGTCTGCATCCAAACTGGTGATAGGTCAGCAGATGGTGGGATGCTAAGCATGCCACACTTACAGTTGACTTGATGTGTCCCTCCAGGAAAAATTCAAGCCACCTCTCAGGAAGGACAACAATATCTCATGGTGAGATATATCAGAAGCATGAAGGATAATGAAACTGTGCATCTCCTCACTTCCTGCTCAAAAGGAAAGCCTCACTCTTTGAGCATTGGAGGTTGTTGAAATTTCAAGACATGCACTGAATCTCAAAGTAACACTATCTTCAACTGGAAGAAGTTTTTGCTGATCTCAGAACATTGCCTGTATGTGTTCCCTCAACAAAGAGAAAATTGAAAGCATGGATTTTTCATCTGTGCTTAGATGACTATGTTTGAAAGAACTCAGGTAGATTTCATACCTTTGTAGTATTTTTGCTACTTCACAAGGAACTGATTACTCATGACAATAAGGGGTCAAGACTTCAGGGTGCTCAGAATTGCTTGGTGAGTATCCTGAAATTCAGTGCCAATGTCCTGGTTACTGGAGGACACAGAAAGCCTACATCCAAGTTGTTTAAGATGGCTTCCCAGACTGGTGCTATCTTTTTTACAGAGGACCTATGACAACTTTTCACTGCTATTTGTTCTCCCTTCTGGTGCAGTCTCCAAGGTATTCAAGGCTAACAATGCAACTAGTAGGATTTCCTAGTTATCATGGAGAATAGTGGGATTTAGAAATTTAGGTGGCAGCTGAGAAAGGGTGTAGTTGGCTTAAATGCAGCAGTACAGGCTTTGGAGGGTTTGCTGTGTTTCTCCTACTTCTGTTAGTTTGCTTCTGGGAAGTCCAGCTACATGACCATCCCAAGCAGCATTAGCTGTTTTTCTTAGGCAGAAATAAGTAGAAAGAACAGAGCAGAGAGCAGACAGTTGCGACTAAAAAGGAAAGAAAACAATATATTTTATTTTCTTTTTTTTTAATTATTATTTTGCCAGTAATTCTTCTGAATGACTCTCTTCATGTTTCCACTTTTGTGGAACAGATATACAGTTTACTGGAAGATTTCTATGAGCTTGTTTATCATTAATACGATACCTATGCTTACGGTAAAACAAGAAGAAATTAAATAATTTGCTGCTGAATCCTTTCACCACTTCTGTTACTCAAGTTTCACTTTGAAGGAATTCTAAGTTACTGTTTTAGCATTTCTTAAATGAATAAATAAAAAAATGAATAAAACTGAAGAGAAAAGAAAAACACAATAGAAAAAAGAAACAACCTAAATACAAACATTTTGGAGCTGGATTTTTCTTGCTTTAATTTACAGTACCCCTCATCTTCACAAAGAGTGTTTTGGATGTCTTACCCTGAAGATGCCCCTGTGCCCAACTTTCAGCATACACTTTTCTTATAAGTTAAATACTTCTATTAAATGTCTTGTAAAGTCACTGCAAAAAATTAAACTTTCTGGTTTTGAGACTCTTCACCATATTTCCCCAAAGCATTAATTTTTACAAATACTTTATTGGCTCTTATATTACAAGCCTCAACTGTGTCTATATGATCATTCTGTTTTGAGGGGGGTTTTATGCAGTTCCTTGAAGCTTGGGCTTTTTAAGGGTCTGCTATCTGTGAAATATAGCAGCAATTTAAAATCTCTTCTGTTGGGATTAAATTTCAAAGCCATTGAAATCATATGGGAAATGCCAATACGTTTGGTGGGGAAACAGGGAGGAGGTTACTGTCAGACCGGTAAGGAACTTCATCTTTATTGCAAATATTGCAGGTTTTCCCCCAGTTTACTAGATTCCAGAACAGAATTTTAACCACTATCACTGTGCCTTACATAGAATGAGATGAGGTCTGAGTTCAGTTGTCTGATGAAACTGTCATAATGTAAAGGGTTATTTAAAAACTGTATTTGAAACCAGATTTACACAGGGAAAGGAGAGATTGCACATTGTTTCTTCTAATAGCTGTAACACCAGAGAAGAACAATGGCACTCTCCTCAGAACAGCAAAAGGTAGTTGGGGGGAAAATAGTACCAGGGCTTTAACCATGGCAAAAAGGTGAAACATGAATATGCACGGTGGAGGGAGGGAACATAACATGTCTCTGACTAGAACTGGAAGATATACTTACTTTACACATTAAGAAGCACAGGAGGAGTGAGCCTCCTGAAGGACATCGGCTTCAATAGGCTCCAGTGAAAGTGTGAAGAGCCTGAATAAAGAGTTCAAGACTGGGCCTTGTTCTCTGAAGGAAGAGAGCAGTATAAATGTATGTCCCCATTAGACGCACTGTACACAAAGAGAGGAGTAAGAGTTATAACAGTAGCATGCTCTCCTGCTCTCTCAGCTGTGTGATCAGAGAGGTCAGAGCCTCCCTGTTTGCTGTGAACAATGCCTTGGAGCAGCAGTCAGGAATCTGTCACTCCAGAGCCACATGCTGCTCTTTGGAAGCAAAATCCTTCCAGCCTCTGGCATCAGAACACTTGGGAAAGAATTGGGGGAGAGGGAGAATAGGAAGAAAAAAAGGAAAAAAAGAGAAGAAATTAAATAAAGAGGCAGAATGAGAAAGAAAGGAAGAAGTGCAGTAACCACTTCTGATATCAATTCATTACATCTCTCCTTTGGTACCATCTTCTATAGAAACTGTGAAGTTCTTCAGAGTAAAGTTGTTAACCAAGTGGAACTGATCACAAACAACATTTTGTCCTTCTGCCTGAAGTGCACATGTTTTCAATTCATTTGATAGCTGTGATTGATGCCACCAAAGAAACATGCTCAGAATACTGTCCCTAAAAAAGAAAAAAAAAAAAAAGAAAGAAAAGAAAAAGAAAAACCACTTGGCTACAAAACACATTTTCATAGCTGGTTCTTCAGTAAGAGTCAAGTAAAGGGTGCATTTCATCACTGTTTTCAGCTGTGAATCCATTAAGATCACTGATGCACTTTCAGACCTTGGTTGAAGAGAATGGAGAAGAAAAAGGCCAGGATGAGGGAACTTTAAAACACCTGGACTCCCCTTGGAGCCATTTGTCACATTGTAACAGAAAGGTCCCAGTCAAATACTCTTGCAAAAGCCCAGCTCTTGCCTTTAGTTAGGAGAGTGTATGGCCTTATTGAATGGACTCCTGTAGCTTAGAGCACCCCAGAACTTGCTCCTGAGAGACTGAACTTTGCACAGGCTTTCTTGCTAGTGGCAGCAAGCCAGTCACAGAACACAGAGAGAAGTATTATTTACCATATTTGAATCTTGGTTTCCAGCATTGACTTCATCCAGTTTGGGGGGTGGTCAGGTGCTAATGGTTGGTGCCAGCTGATTTCAAAGAAATACTAAAAAAAAAATGGCTAGACAGACACCTGGCAACAAAGGTCGTTGACTTTAAGCTGCCTTAAAGGATGATGCAACTGCTTTGTTTGACTGCCAGGTGATAAGATGCATATGAAATTCCCATTGTAAATTACCCAGATAAAAGTGATTCTTGTCTCCTTGGATTGATCCTTTTTCCAATGTTTTAAACATGTTGAAGGCACAGCCTTATTTTGGAGTTGGTGAGGAATTCTGCTGCCCAGGGGAAAGCCACAGGAAGAATTCCTACACCTTCCCTCCTGGGCAAGAGTCCAGGCTGATTTCTTGTATCTGCCTCCTGAGGTTTGTCCAGAGAGTATCCAATAGTCTGAAGGGAGGCTAAAGGCAGTTTAAAGGTGAAATTGTTTTGTATGGCTGGAAATGCAGGAACTGAATTTTGGTTCTGGTCAAGAGACACTTTTTATCATCATCTTCCCCCTAAGGCCACGCTTTCTCCCACATCCTGGCAAGATGTCACGACAGAATCTGGTCAGAAGTTAAGTGAAAATATCACTTATATAACAAGTGTAAGGACTGTAGAGACAAATACGATTCATAGTCACCCAACAGTGTCGGGAAAGGGAGTGTGGTAAGGCACAGTCTAAAGTGGAGAGCGATCTATATACAGCATATAAGGCCAAATTTATCTGAAGATTGTCCTTAATTTGCCAATCCTTTTTGGCACACTTGGTTCTAGCTGAGATGACTATAACTCCCAGTTAAAAATGATTTGCAATTGAAATATGATAAAATAGCTTGCTAATGCCAGGGAGAGCGGTCTGCTAATGTTATTTATTTCAAGTCTGAAGTTTCTCACGAAAGAAAGAAAAAAAGAGAGAAAGAAGAAGGAAGGAGGAGAGGGGCCTTTTTTTTTTTTTTATGTGTTTGCCTTCACGGCTTTGGAGTGCTCACTAATTCCATCTGTCCACAACAGAGCCATCGGAACGGCGAGAAAAAGCATTTCCATATGTGCAAATTAGCATCCAGCCTCTCTTAATCTGTGCAGTGCTCCTCTGAAGTAGATGGTGCGGATGGCTGCCAAACCCACTAATGGCATTCAAATAAAGGACTTTATTGGCTTTAACTGCCACTTTTCTTTTCTTCTCTTCTTTTTCTTTTTCTTTTTTTTTCTTTTTTCTTTTTTTTTTTTTTTTTTTAAGACAGAGAATTTGTTCCCCTTCTTCTTTTATTTTTGTTCTGATATTGTCACTTTGTACTTTTACCATTAAACAAAAAGAAGGTACTCTACAGCTCTTTAATGGGATCTGCTTTCTCCTACAGATGCGTTCTTTTACTAATGAAACCTCACCATTAGTTATTACAGTATAATCAACACCTAAAGCATATCATTCCCACTTTCAGCCAGCTTGTCTTTCCCAAACAAGCTCTTCCTCTTTTCTCTGCTACTCAACAGCAGAGACAGGGCTGAGATGAGAGACATCTTGCTTGGGATCCTGCCCGCACTGTGAGTTCATGTGAAAAGGAATCTGTTTGTTTGCTTGTTTTCTTGCTTCTCAAATTGTTTTTCAAGGTCTGGCATATTCACAGCTGCAGCCGAGGACAAGTAGAGGTGCCAGCGGCATCCTACTCAGGGTCACTGTCCCCATGAGTGGCTCTGCACCCAGCAACAGCTACCATTCTCGGTATGTTTTGAATTTTCAACTGTTTGATTACTTGAATGGAAAACAGAGGATCCAATTTAACCCTAAGAAAAATGTAGCCCTTATAGCAAAAGTATCTCTCTCATTTTACTAAGTCAATCTTTATTTTCACCTGTCAATCCTTATCCTAATTCTGGCAAGAGTTAAGTAACCACACCTGAGAGGCCTTGTAATCTCAGAACTTGCTGAAAATACCATGGTTGCTAATCCTGACTTGACTAGTGGTGCCAGCAATAAAACCACAGTCTCTAGTGCGTAGCAGACTCCATATGTTAGCCCCCTAGTCTGCTAAGTCACCACGCCAGCCTAAATTTGAAACATTTCTAAAGTGTTATACAATGTTGTAATAATGTTTTTACAAAACAAAGGCTGAGTTACTGGAAGCCATATTCATCCAATCAGCATCTTATTGAAAGAGGAATCTTGATGGTAGCAGTGGTGACAAAAGCTATAAAAAAAAAATTAATTAAAAATTGCACTAAAGTCCTTAAAAGGGGAATACTGACTTATTAGTGAGTGGAAGTTAGAAAAGCTGCTGCAGAAAAAAAGTAAGTCTTGTGTGAATGTTATCTCACTTTCCTGGGGAAAAGTGCACCCAAAAATCCTCAAGCTGAGAACAGTTTACTTAACAAAAAGCTCCTAATTGCTAAAATGATGTTTACAAAACCAAGAATGGACACTGATAATTTTGTACTGAGTGGTGTCTGTCCAAACAGAAAGTCTTCTAAATAAGAAGAACTTCCCCAAAATATCATCACTGTTGCTTGTTGCAGAATTTTTCCCATGTAGGAAAGAAACCACAAAACCAAACCAAACCAAATTGATTACAGGTCAACTGTGCACCCCAAACTTAGGCCTGCATCATGAATGACATTCAGAGGGGATAAATCTAACATTTTTTTTAGGTTTTCTGTAAGATTCCAAATCCTGCAAATATTTAAGCAAGTATCTAATATTGTTTCATGGATAATGCAGTTCTCTTTAGTGATGTTAGTTAAGTACCCGTAAGGAAGATGGTGGAAAAAAATTTAATGTATTATATAAATCTATATGCATCACATTGGGTTTTAATTTATATATATCTTTGGAGCATAAAAAGCTTGGCCAGCCATGGCCAAATACAATGCCAGCCATGAGATGGAAAGATCACTACAGTGAGTACCGAGAAGCTAGTTAGAGATGGTATATAATTAAAAACAAATATATTGTATCTTTCATACAAATACTTTTATGAATAAAAGATACAATGTTAACCATATTTACTATCCTTTGTCTGGTTTTTTTCTTTGTTTTACTCAAAGAATAGGTACTATGTCTGGATTGATGGGACAAGGCCAATTGTATGAAGTTCAGTAAGGCTCAGTGCCTAGTCCTGCACTTGGAACAAACAAACCCATACAACACTACAGGCTGGGGGGAATGTGTCTGGAAAGATGCCCAGCAGAAAAAGACCTGGGGGTCCTGATTGACAGCCAGCTGAACATGAGCCTGCTTGTGCCCAGGCAGCCAAGAATGCCAGTGGCACTCTGTCCTATATCAGCAATAGTGTGGTCAGCAGGACCAGGGCAGGTATCATCTCCCCATATTCAGCACTGGTGAGGCTACACCTCAACTACTGTGTTCAGTTCTGGGCCCTCACTACAAGAGAGATATTGAGGTTCTGGAGAGTGTCCAAAGAAAGGCAACAGAGCTGGTGAAGGGTCTAGAGCACAAGTACTATGAAGAGTGGCTAAACGAATGAAATTATTTAACCTGGAGAAAAGGAGGCTTAAGGGAGACCTGATTTGAAAGGAAGCTGTAGTGAGGTGTAGAACTTCTCCAAGTAACTGGCAATAGGACAAAAGGAAATGGCCTTGAGTTGCACCAGGGGAGGTTTAGATTGGATATTCTGAAAAAATTCTTCACCAAAAGGGATGTCAAGCATTGGAACAAGCTGCCGAGGAGAGCAGTTGAGTCACCATCTATGGAGGTATTTAAAAGACATGTAGATGTGGCATTTAGAGACCTTGTTTAGTGGTGGACTTGGCAGTGTTAACAGTTGGACTAAATGATGTTTAAAGGTATTTTACAACCTAAACAATTCTATGTTTCTGTGCTCCGTGGTCATAGTACTCAGGTATAGAAATTAGTTTTCCAAAGACTTTCTCAAATACCTCTAGAGTACATTTATCAATATTTATTTTCCAGAAATATTTGCACCATAAATTTGATTTTTATTACTGAGCTTCACAGGTAATCTAACTATTTAAAAGAGTCCAGGGCACCATGTCACTAGGTATTATGCAGATGTTGAGTAGAAAACGGTTTTTGATTTAAAGGGATTACAGTCTTAGCTGTCAAGACAGACAAAGAGCTTACAAACATTGTGTAAGCTGTCTTCCAGTAATCACAATCAAGAAATAATTCCTTATGATTTCACTAGTGATTTCACTACTGAGCAATTGAGCACACAATGATAATACTGGGGATCACTTAAAGTAAACGGTGCTTAAATGCACAGGAAAAAATTGTCAAATTTCCTTACTTGGTATGAATCACTCATTAATCTCTATTTGCATTTCTTATGGAAAAGAACCTTAACTACCTGATCTGCATGCGCAAATAATAATTATTATTAAATAGTGAAAGTGTGCAATTATTTAATAATGCAACAATATCAATCATTGCTCTTATTAATAATAAATTATAATAAGTCTCTTAGAACTATGCATGGTCCCAAGCTGCAACACTCAAAGACAGATCTGAAACATCTGTTTGGATTTGTAATTGGGGTTCATTCTATATCAGCCACCGAGTCACAATTCAAAATACATATTCTTTGACATTTTGGACTTTAACTCCACCTTCACAGTTTTTCTTCTCCTGGTCCATTGGTAACTCTGAAATAAAGAATGAGAAGCTGTTCAGAACACATGTAGTTTTAAACTCTTCTTTATGATTAGAGTAACTGAGTAATTTAGGTGTTATGATCCTCCTTTTACACCTAAGGAGATGAAGGCTGAGAGAATAAACAACAAGAAAGTCAGTGATAAAAGCAGAACTGAGTCTCAGGTTACCTTACTTCTTCTTTCCATGCTCTTTTTGCCTACATAAGTTTAGCTGATGATGCAAGCCAGTATGAAATCTTATCTTCATAATAGTTACACAAAAAATATTTTGTTTCTAGGAAAAAGATCATTCATCATGGCAACAAGATATGGAATCAGACACACTTCATCATGTAAGCTTCGTATGCTATCTTTCTGAAGGTTTATAAGATCTCATATAAAGGTAGTATAGTTGGGTCATGACATTTATATGTCCGAGTAGTTTCTAAAAGCAATATCTAAGCAGGTTTTGAGATCATAAAAGTGCTTTAAAACAATTAGAAAAAGTACTTAGTTGACACTGTTTCAAGATATTTTGAAAATTCAGTCTGAACTGTAAAATCAGTTTCCTTACTTACAAATTTGATGGTTATATACTTTTCTTTGATATTCTTGTAAAGATCCTTAAGAGTCTGGGCAAGAGTCAATGAAAAGGCAGAAGAAATGTAGCAAGTAGTAGTAAGTAATATATAACCTCTACTTTTAGATAACTAACTGTACTTTATCATGGTCTGTTTTCTGGTTTACAAAAACATCCTGTCTTCTGACATAACACCCACAAAGACTGGCGCAGAGACATTTTCTATAAAGCACAAGTGAGGTGAAAAACAATTTCATAACTTCACCTGCGCATATGTAGCGACACAAGAGGCTTTTCCTGTTTGTCTTTTTTTTTTTTTTTCACAAATAAAGCTGATAGAAATTTTGTCAGCACTGGTGTTTCTGCTGCATGCACATCCAAACACATGCACATTGACAAACACGGGCGCTCATGCATAGATGAACAATGGCAGCAGGAAAAGAATAAGTTAAAAATTGCAACTCTCATTTTAAATCCAAGTCTCTGACTCCAGTGGAGTTGGGCTAATTTACACCAGCTGAGAATGCTCTTATATTTATTTTAGAAAAGATGCAATTTTGTCCTAACAAGCAGTTTGTAAGGCCTACTTGATTGATTTAGTTGACTCTGGCTTTATTACAGCTTAATGTGTTCACATCACTATTGTTAAAGTTGTTTCAGCACTTCTATTATTACTGCCTAGTTTTTGGCATTTAGAAGTTTATAATAATAATAACAACAGCATTTTGTACTTTTATAGCATCTTTCTTCAGAGGAACTCGATGAGCTCTGCAAACAATAATTACTTCTTACAACCCCTTGGTATAGCAGATTATATTGTAGTACATTTTACTAGCAGTTCAGATTCTGATCTGAGTTCACATCAGTGCACATGCAAACTATCTACACTGCATATGTGGTTTGGATTCCTTCTAAAATAAAAACAAAAGCAAAATGCCCTTTACAAAAGCTGCCGCTACCCCTGAACAAAACGTTATAGTCCTGACTCCCTTCCCCAGTAGTAATTTTTAAAACACTGTGTTTGCTCCAGCACCCACTCTCCTCTGTGCTTGCTGTAGCAGGAAAGACATGGGGAAGCAGATGATGACACACTCAATTCCATAAAGAAAAGAAAATTTCTCCTGGCTCTATGGAATCATCTCTTCTTATTTATACTGGCGTATGTACTGTAAAAGAAAAAATAGATATAAAAAAAGTTGTTGAGCAGTCTGGAGCAAGATGTTTGTTATTTTTAGCAGAAATAAGAGAGCTCCTGAAGCTGGTTTCTTTTACACTAGTGAACAACCTAGTCCTATATTTGGTATTTGGGGCTAGACAGTCAAACATGCTCCACTTTGAAACTCAATCACATGTGGAAATCAGAATCTCTTTAACATTCCATGAACTGATAAAAAATTGGATTTATTCTGAATGTTTGCACACCATCAGAAGAAGGATTTTAAAAAAAAATGCATGCAAAACAAGCTTATCACTAAGATTTATTTTTATTCACTGATGTGAACCACAATAACAACAGTAACAACCAAATAAAACAAATAAAAAGCTCTGAATTTAACTACCCAGAATGAGAACTGTAAATAAATTGGTTTCTTTGACTTAAGCTGAGAAAACAAGCTGGTTAGTTAGAGAATATTTTCATTTCCGGACAATCTGAAATTTTTATTTTAGTAATACTGAAATACTGACACATGATATATGACTTCATTACTGTTGGTTTTTTTAAAGTCTATTTCAGTCTAACAAATGTCAAGTTACATTTTTTTGAACCAAAAAATCATAAATTCTAAAAACAAAACTCTTCCTCTTATAAATAGTTCAAGTCCACTGGAAAGTGCACTATTCTGGAAAAAAAAAAATAAAAATCTAAAGGATTCTGTTCTGACTAGAGTGTTATATTATCACTTTTATCATTACAAGATATATAGGCACATTTACACGATTCAAGATGAATTCTCTATCATTTCATCCCTTATAATAAAACTATTTACAAAAAGGGAAAAGATACATTAGATAACCTGTCTGAGCACAGATCTGACATATACAAACTTGAATGGGCTGTGTTAATCGCTGTGGACTCCTCTGCTATTAAAATTGGTATCAGACAAGAACTTTAAGTACATCAACACTTTTCAGTGACAACTACTCTCGTGCCCTTTTTGCAGCAATTTGACAGCAGACGATAATTCAATTTGCTGTCCTACCATCCCCACTGCCACTGGAAAGGAAACATCTTTGTCAGGCTAAAAAAATAAAAATCAAAATTGAGGTTTCATGGAATAAAAGCCACAGCTTAAACACCAGGGAAAGCCTCAGCCTCGGAGCTGAAACCAGTGGATACACGGAGCAAGTGGAGTGGAAATTTTTCAACACTTTCCAAGAAGTTGGATTTCTATGTTTTGGTCTCATCCTAGAGAGCAGCACAAGTAAGATTTTACAGGATTTTGAAAATATCTCACATCAATCAGTATTTGAAAAATTGATAAATACTATGGTCTAGATATTGGACATTACAAGATCATGCTCTGATCTGAGAAACTGAAATAGCCAACTGATTTGAACGGACGATTTGTCTGCTTTGTCTGAAAACAGATGATGCATAACCCTGTGAGTAGTGCTGATTACCTGTAATTATAATTGTTTACAGTTTATTTAAAATTATGTCCTCTGGATTTGGACAACAAAAAACCCCTGAAATAAGTATTAAAGAGAATCTTTGGTGATCAATTACTTTTTGGGATTAGTTAGACAACGATGCAGGAAAAAAAAAAACCCTAAACAAATGAAAAATTCCCTCCCCCCAAAAAAAAATTAATAAAAATTGCAGAGTTAATGATTTGGATTGGTCTATTTGTTAGTCCAAACTCTGATTTAAGTGATAATATTATCATAGTCTGCAGGAAAAATAACATCATTGAGGCTTCAAATTGTGTTTACAAACTGAAAAACGGCTGCAGTACATTCAATTCTGAAGAAACACAGAGCAATCTTAACTCTATCGCTTCTGACTGGAGTGCAAAACTCAAATCAATTACTTATAAACATTTGTGATAAGATTAATTTAATTTTTTTCTTAAACAAAGAGGGTAAATTAAAAGAATCAGCTTATTCCTTCCTACTTTGTAGTGACAAGATTAAAAATTAAATTTATACATATTTCATTTCTACATAATAAAGCCTTTTTGCAAAAAGAAAAAAATACCACAGTTCATCTAATTAAATCAAAGAAAATTGCCTGCAGCAATGCTACAGTATTACAATTAGATGTCTGCCAAAACCAGCTGTTTGAATTCTTAAACACCACTCCACTCTTAAATACAAAACATGGTTTTCATCATTTTGTGTGATATCACTGAAATGTGGGTTTTTTCATCACTATTACGTCAGCCTGGAATGCCTTGCCGGACTCATTGCATATTTTCTTCCTTCCTGAAGGAAATGCTGGATGAAGTAAATACAGAATAGTTTTGCTTTGTTCTCCAGAAGTCTACTTATTAATTTTGTTATATAATGCTATGGAAATGAAACGACACAGTTAAAAAACAAACAAAAAAAAGTGCCTGCATTAAGGATTCGATTTTTGTGTAATTGTTGTAATTCATGTAATGCCTAAATAGTCTTTGGAATTAGATATGAAAAAAACAAAAATCCAAGAGACATCCACTACGTTTACTATCCTTACACGACCTGATTAGTAAATATAGTTTAGATTTAAACTCATGTCAGCAGATCCAGATCCCAAAGGCCTAAACCAAATGCTGAGCTCACCCCTAGACTTTCTCTGTGACCTGTGCAAGTCTTGATTTTCCCCATGTCTATAAAATGGCAGAATAATACTTCCTACCTGACATGAATGTTGTCAGGCTAAAATCCACAGAAGAGTATCAGACACTCAGATACTAGATGTAATAAGGATAGATAAAGAGACAGGCTGAAAACAGTACAGACTGGATAAATAAGTTGCTATGCTACAGTAAAGGCAATTCATTTTAGCATTGTTTAGTGGAAAGAGAGTTGAGTTACAAGTTACTGTTGACTGACAGATGCAAAAATGTACTCCAAAAGTACCAAGCTAGATTTCAGCAAACCCTAAACCTTCAATTTAAAGAACAATCATATTTTCAAAGCTTTGTGGAATATAACCAGTAAAATAATAAAGATAATATGCAAGTGATGACTAAGTTTGTGTGTGCTAGGACTTTCTTACATGATCATATTTTACGTGAAAGTATGAAAACTAGAACAGTATGTCCCTTACTGTCTTCAATCTGTCTTACTCCTTTCTTCCAAGTTCTTATGCTCCACAGAACAAGTATGTCTGTTATCTCCACTGAACTCTCCCAGGTCACATACAGGCATACTCCCTTTTGATTCTTCCAGTTGACTCAACTGAGCCTGGGCAAGGATAAAATTGTATTCAGCTCTCCAGGGAAAGTTCCCATTGACCATCTGATGATACCATTTCCACTGATCTGTATTAGAGGAAAATCATACTACAGTTTTATGCCTGCCTGACCGAAAATCCATGTTACATACAGGCTAGGATCATGAGAGCTTTGCAAACCACTTTGTACAAACATATATGTTTGTGATGTCTTTCTCTAGATATGAGAGAGATGTTCTGCACTCTGCACTTACCTTCTGCTATCTTCCATATGATCAAAGCTGTTTAAGGTGGGAAAAGAACCCCAACAAAACAATACCCACAAAAAAGTAAAACAATACAGGGAAATGGATCAGATGGATTTATTTATTTTTATTTTTCTTTATTCCCTAGATTAGGTGACACAGGCAGGTGCCCAGTCCTCTGGTCAAGTGAGCAAATCTCTTTAATAACTGTCAAACACAATCAAACACAATCCTCTTGCTTCATTTTGTCCCCTGCTACTGTCTCATATGTGATTGTGCACACCACAAATGCCTGGGGGATCTACACTCAAACTTAAAAGCAGACAGAATGCAAAGACATTGGGCACATTCTAATAGTATGTTTAAGAGACCTAAATGCATACACAGGACCCAGCAAGGGACCAAAGGTGTTGACTCGGACTGGATAACTAGAGCCTAATCAGAACAGATGGTATTAATGCTCAATTATTTAACTTTTATTTTCTATATTTTTTCCTCCATACTTTATGATCATGCACAATGCAACACAAATTATTGGACTGAGCTACTGAGAATGCTAGGATTAATTAGAATTCATTCATGCAATTTTGGATAAAAGTTGTCAAACAAACCTTGGTTACTCAGGCATGGGATTTTGATTGCAGAACACCTTGATAAGACAAGGAAGAATGGGAGTCATAGAATGCTGTTCACAGTGAAAGTGGACACCTGCATTTACATTAGCAATCCATAGGACACTTCTAGAAATCCATTAGTCTTGACATTGCCATAAAAGCTTGCCATCTAATTCACCACCTAAAGACACTAAGCCTCTACACATGAGGTGCATTCCCAGAGCAATCCATTCAGTAGGTTTACTTACAACACAGCCCACGGATAAGACTCACTAAAACGTGACTTGAAGGCAATAAGGCCTCCTACTACAATCCCAAAGGACAAATGTTTGAAACTCAGGTTGAATTCCTTTTTCAGATTCCTGTCTGAGAGTCAATTCCTGATTGCAGCATTTGTACATTTCTGTAGGGCCTAATGTTTCTTCATTCCTGTGGCAATGAACCTTTGCAGTACAAGCTTTCAGCAGTATACCAATATCCAGGTAGGTCAGCTGAACATGTTCAACTTTGACAAAATGTCCATATCCCCTTTGGTATGCTGTTCCATCACATCCTCCCCTTCATCACCACCAATGATTGAAAATTTTTGCAGGCATGTCCAGCAAATAAACAAAAAATGGCAAAACAAATAATCAATATTTGTTTAACTTGTTCCCTTTTTGCCAGCCCCCAGGCATTTGAAAATCCTATACTGAGAAGATAAAGAATAACAAATTTCATGTAAGAAACACAGCATAAAATTTATATAATAAAGTTGTACAGAACTGTGATGTCTTTTTCACTCACTTTTTGCCTATATTGCTCTGATTATGAGATGAGCCAACATAGAATATTGTTATTCACATCTTCATCAACATTTATGTAAAAAAATATGTGAAAGCAAGATTTTAGGGTTTGAACAAATATTTTGTAGCTGTCATTTTACCATTTCTCTGTGCTGGAGGGATAGTTTGTGAGATTGCAGATATGCATCATGTTGTATTCACCAAACTTTGTAGTAATTAGTGAAATTCAGTAGCTTTTTGAGAACTTACACTAGCAGGGGTTTCTTAAAAAGGAAAGCGACTGTGTGTTAATTACTTGCAGTATTTGTGGCTGTCTACTCAAGACCAGATTTTATTTTTCTTTTTTTGGCAAATAAACCTTTTGGAATACACAATGTTATTATGTCACTGAATTCTACTATTACCTGAGCTATAGACAAGTCTAATCCAAAGAAATCCACAAAGAAAAGATCTGGTGCCAGAACTATTAGCATAGCTACAGATACCCCTGTTTTATTTTCTGGGCCTCTAATGCATGCTCTGTAGAGTAAAAACTTGGAGGTCACTAGCAGCCTGTTAGATCACTAACAAAAAGTTTCTAAATGAAATGATGAGACATAGCACAGCATTATTTCCAGTGCTTATGAGTGAGTTGCATCTCCCTTTCCATCTGAATTTTTCTTAAAAGAATGCTTGTTTATGTTGAAGTTACCTATCCTCACTATGGACTGAGCAAGCCTGTTCTAATCCTTGTCTTTCAAAGAGGTGCCAGTCAAACTCTCAGAAATCTGTTGTACATGTTTGTGCAAGGTAAAGTGTATTTCATTGTCCTTTCCAGTTTTATCTGGTTAACTGGAGAGCCTTACCATCCTCTATAGAGTGCAGTTACCAGTGGGAAGTCTCCCCTTGTCCTTTTGAGGAAAGGTTATGTGATGGTTTTGGCTGGGGTAGATTTAATTTGTGCTTAGTTGCCAGCTAGGGTTAAACCATGGCAGGTTGTTTAAAAGCAGTACCAGACATGAACCAGAGACATACTGCAAGTAACAAAAGCAGAGCATCTGGGGGTAAGTATAACACTTGGAGAGACTGAACAATAATAAAAGTAAAAGTGAACCATGTTGTTACGTAATAAGGCTTAGCACTTTTGATGAGTTAAGGATTACTATTTGCACATTAAAAATAGAGAAGACCACAGAGACCACTAAAGCTGGGATTAGAATTCGTAAAGCCCTGAATCCCAGATCTAGCCTTCAACCACTAAACCACATCTTCTATAGTTAGACTTTTTTAAGTCACAGAGCTGCTTATTACTCAATGTTCTGCAAGCACTCAAGCACCCTGCTGAATCAAGGCCCACCTCCCAGAGACCAAAGCCTGCAGTTCTTACTCAGGCATTTATCCTTTGTAATCATGTAACTGGAATATGTCTACAGTACAACATACCCTTTTTCTGCACTGGAAAAATAAAATCATTAGGACCTCCAGAGTTCATAACCTGATTTGTAGTGTATCGCTCTAGTTTTAAGACAAAATCACTTCACTCAAAACGATTGAACTGTTCAAAAGTGGAATGTAACAAAGAATGAGACCCAAAATCCCAAGTCAAACTGCTATGCAGTCTTGCTGAGAGTGTCATGCTTTCTCATTCATAATCACTGTGTTTGATACTGTTATCACCACCCTGCTGCTAACTGAGGTCTATACTGGTATGTTTAAGAAGCACAAACAATCTCACTGGGAACCTGTCCATGCAGTCCTTTTCCATCTGATTGTATTTGATTTCTAAGAAACAATATTTTAACTTGCATTAAATAATTATCCACATGCTGGAACCTAGTCTTAAGACTCTGTCATACGGGTTTCTAGTCATGTTTAGCTGGCTATAATTTTTCATCTGGAAGGTATCTTCTCTATGCAAGCTGGATTAACTGGTTACTTTATGTTAGATTGCCAATGAATGTCCATCACTGGCTTTAAAGAAAGAAAAAAAGAAAGGATATTAGCTCATGTAGACTCTGTCTTTCACATCTCCATTTACTCAAGACCCATTTGAAGTTCTCTTTGTGTCTGCTCTGACAAATGGCCAGCTGTCTCCTATGCATAATGCATGCATTGTGGCAGGAGAAGGGGTTTTTGGTAACCATATGTGTGATGACTTGTGTGAGAAACAGTCACCTGTGTGTCCATTCTGCATTAGTTAGCCCTCTGCATCTCTTGGGTACTATATACAGTATGTAGCACACTGAGAAGGCCAGAGTGGTTGAAACAACAGTTTAAGCCTCTTGCTGCTTGCTGGTGCAATGATAAACATGTTTAAGCCCTGTGCTATTCCAGGGCCTTATAGACTGGGCAAGAAACAGATTTCATTTAATATGGAGGGCTGCAGAGACAGTGTTTTGCCACACTGCCAATTTATCCAACATATTAACCCATTATTTAGGGCTACAGTGGTTGCCAGTTGCATCATAGGTAGAATTGCCAAAACTGTGGAAGTCTTGTCTATATTAAAGATGTTCCAGTTAGTTAACCTTTTAGTTGCTGTCCTGCCATCTCTCTGTGAACTCGTTTCAGGTGAAATTCACTGGTCAGCTCAAAATACATGCTTCTCAAAACTTGTGTTGAAGACCATGAAATGTTCTATGAAGAGAGAAAGGTCTGGATAGGATCAATATAAGTGAGGAGAGGAGAGCAATCAAAGTACAGTCTGGCTTTTCCCACATTTGAGGAAGCCTTTCCTTGCTCGGCATCTTTAGCTCAAGTTGTTTAAGGAAAGGTATGTAACAGACTGAGAGGTGGGCAGAGCTGATAGGAGGAATATGCTTGCTCCATGTTAACTGCATATACACAGTTCTCTAATGTGTGGAAACTTGTCCACTGAGCCTTCATTCAGCCTCTCTTCCCCTAAATCTGCTCCTGCTCTCGGTTACTTTAGCTGACATAACCATCATGATTCTCACTTTTACCTTACTATGCAAATTTTACAGAGGGGGAAATAAAAGGGAAAAAAGAGAGGAAATGCTTCTATCATGTCTATCTTCCTTGGCTACAGGATCCCTGTCCCTGAAAAGCATCCACGGTGGCAAGCAGGTGTGTTACGTGGCATTGCTCCAAATGCAGGAATCTTCCAAGTGCAGGAATCTTCCAAGTGCAGGAATCTTCCCTGTTCCTATCCCTGCTCTCTCTCCAACTAGGACAGATGCCATTCCCCCATCAGGCCTCCTTGCACGGTGTTGTGGCGGACAGTTTCAATGATGTTTTGCACTTATCACTGTCTGTCTGAGGGAAACGGAATCAGAGATAAATAAGATTAAATTCTAAAAGCCTGGATGGGCTGTCGTCCCATTCTCTGCTGAATGCTGAGCTCACAGAACTGCACTGAGTTCTGCACACCTAAAGGATAACAGTGTTGGGCAACCTTAGGCCAAGCAAGTTCTCTCAAGTATCAAAGGAGAAAATCAGTTCCAGGAGGAGGACATCTGAATTTGTCACTTGGCTCACAAAATAAAAGGAGGCAGCAGCTGAACTCTTTCAGGATTATAACCAGGGTATCATATCCTTTTCTAAACACACAATACATGGCAGATCTCCCCAGCACCACCCCCACCCACACAGGCATACACACACTTGATCCGTGAGCAGTCTTGAAAATTTGGGTGGCAGAAACGTTTGTCACACCCACAAGCTATAACTGAAAGAGGGTAATGGGAGAAAAGCCATCCATTTTGGCTTCATGCTAAATTCTCAGTTCTTGGCTTCATGCCAGCTCAGCCAGCTTATAATAATAACAACTGGCTCTGGGCCAAGGCTTTTTAGAGTGAGAGAGAGAGCACACACACTGCTTTCTCTTTCTTCAAAAATATTTGCTAATAATCTCTGTATTACTCATAAGCTGTGTAGGTTAATTAAATAAAAATATCTATTTTAACTTCCTTGCTAAAAGAAAATTGGAGGTGAGGTCAGATTATTTGGAGCCCAGAATCTGTTTGGATTTCAAACGTGAGACATCTCAGGGATTGTTTGTAGCTGACTTTCTGGTTAGTGCCCCTGCTACCCCGAGACCTGAAGACAAACATTCACGGTTCACTCGTGGATGGCAAGAAAATAAGAGAAAGGATGGGAAACTACAATGAAAATCTACTGTTATATTGAACCATGTCTTGAACCTTGACCTGTTATCCATGAAGATACACCAAAATTTCTCCACAGGATATGGTAAACTTTGAGAGGACTGACTTTATCTGAAAGAGTTGTGATGATGCCTAATACAGCTTTCTAATTTTAGGATTAATCCAGTCAAACTACATTCTTAACGACAACGGCTGAAGGAAAAGCAAAATTCTCCTAACAAGTATATAAGAACTGCCAAGTCTCACTTACTTAAATTCTATTACCTCTGGTTTCTTTGTTGGTGTTATTATTATTATGATTAAACCCCCCAGAAATGACCTGCTGTGATTGTATAAAAAGCCCCTCATGCATCTGAGATGCAACCACAAATAATAGTAGGAAGTGTAAGCAAAGCAGAAATCATATTTTATGCCTTTTGAACATGAGGTACAGCAAAAATGAAAAGAACATATACTGAAGAGGTTTCCATTAAGTTGCAGGAAATACTCCCAATGTTAACATAACGATGAATGACCTTATTGGAAATTTTTATTAGTGTTTTGCAACTTTTTCCCTTTTTCAAATTAGCTAATACGTTATCTTCTTCCTGCAGTGCAAGCAATGTTCTTGAAAGCTGTCCATGTACAAGAATCCCTCTCTTAGGTTTTTATAGTTACCTATTTTTATAATTTGTATTAGATATTAAATCGATTACTGTCCTGTGCTGACCTGCAGTAAACCTATCAAGAAGTGTGCTAGGTATACCTCAAGAAAAGAGCGAAGTTCAGTTCATGCCGGACATGTACCCAAATTCCTGGATGTTCAACTGTGCTATCATTGACTTTCCTTAAGATTTTTGTAGCCAAAAGCTGCCTAACTGGGCTGCAAACCCTTCAAGAACTATTTTTTTTATCTTCAGATTTCCAGCACCCCTTATTTTCTTTCTTCTTTTACAGTATTTTTAGTCCTTCTACTTTGGGGGCTGTCACTAAGGGGATGATGATATCACAGGAGGCATTCAGCACTTCACAAGATTAGGTCTCTGGTCCTTGCCAAAAATTGTAAGGAGTTAAAGACTCAGAAAAAGAAAATGAAACTTCCTTCTCTGAAATTGGGCAGATACAAATCAAGCTGAGTTGCAGCTGCCATAACACCTTCCTTTATTGCCATTACATTTTCCTATTTATCACACAATTTTTTTGGATCCTATCAGACATCATGAATGTCAAGATCATTGGAGTAGAGACTAATTTTTTTGTTATTCGTACAGTGCCTTGCAGCACTGAGTTCTAAATCCTCATTAGTCTGTACAAATCAATGCACTATAGTAAAAACTAGCATCAATAATAGCGTAGAGGCATGAAGAATAGAGTAGTTTCCAGTTTCAAAAATGTTCACGTCACATTACTTACTGGTCAAATTTACACAAGCTTCTTGTTTCAAGTGGAGAAAATGAATCAATTTCCAGTGGTCAAACTGCGCAAAAGAGTGTTTGCATTCTTCAGGTGTAAGGGCTGAGAAGCATGATGGTAGTCTTTAAGATATGACTGTTGACAAATTTCATTCTGTGTAGTTTCTCTAGAAATCTCATGATTTTCATCTTTTCTGTTAAAACTTCAGCTGCATTTTAGGTTGCAAATCAGAGGATGTATACCAGCAAGTTTCACTTCCAGGTGAAACAGAATGCTTCACTCTAGTAGAAACCTGTCTGTTCTATAGACTGAAGGACAGATTGTGACTACTTTGTGTGAAAGCTGGAGGACATAAAGGTTCAAATTAGGGAAGCGCTGTAGAAGCTGGATCGACACTTTATAATGTGTTTGATTAACTGCAGCAGAGGGAAGATGCTGTGTATTCTCTGGTAAAGGTGCACTCAAAGAGGAAAGGTAGAGCCTAGGCGCCAGGCCCTCCAAGGCATAAAGTGCAAAGTCTGCCCTGCAGCAGAGTATACTGGCTTGGCAAAGGCCTCACACATTCAAGTTTCAGAAAGCCTGAGGTGCTCCTTGGGATGCTTGCAGAGGGCCAGAGCTGTGTTCAGGCCTCCTGGCACAGTTCCCACTGCGGTGTAAGTTTAGAGAACCAGTTCTGAGAGAGCAGTGAGTGCACAGGGCTCTCCATGCAGAAACTGCAATTCCAGTGGTGGCTTGTGCTCATTATATAGTGTGAGATCACAAATAGAAGTTTTCACACTTGCCCATCTGCCACCAACTGACTCTAAAGAGCTGGTGAATCATACACTTAAAAGAGGGCGATTTTTTTCCCCGCTGCCATTGGAATGTGTTTTGAAATTGAATATGCACAGTACAAAAGCTGAATAACAAGGTTGTGCTGATCACACCAGACACTGTGTATAATGCTACAGACATGAGGGTCAGGGGTCTAGGCCAAGACCATGGCCCTTAGTCACGGCATCAATGAAAGCTGATTCTTCCTTCCCCTTGGTGTCCCTTTCCATGTCTGAAGAGACTATTGAAAGAAAGATTTCTTTCAGAGGAGCCAGGGGAAAGAAAAAGGGGAGGGAGAGAGAGTTAAATAACATGAATATGGTGAAAAATATTATTTTTGTGCTTGCATATGGTGCTTTTTTTCTCTATCTATATGCATACATTTTCCATTTGCTATTTGTAATTATGACTTTGGCTTTACAATGTATTCATCAGTGACACTGTGATCCTTTTGTTCTGCTGCATATTAAAATGGTTCAGAAGATAGATTCAAAAGGTCTCAGGTTCCCAAGAAGGAACATAATAGGAGTAACGCATGGCAAGAACAGTTTCTGCTTTCTGCAAAACAGGAATAAATAAGGGAACGATTGCGTTACACTTTGTGTTCAGTACTGTACTCTTTGTCAAAGTGTTAGACAGATTCTTATCCATTGCAAATGCTAGTTCTTAACCTGATTTACGTCTTGAAATAATTTTTAAGTTTCCCTGCGCTTACAATGCAAACCAGGCAAGATTTATAGAAAGATTATAAGCACATTCTTTTTGTGAAGAGCAATGTTAATATGATCGTTTTGGTCATTAAAAAAAAAAAAAAAAAAAAAAGTATGAGGGAATGTTTTTTGGTTTTCATTCCCACTTTAAAAGCAAGTTTTCTTCTGGTGTGACTAATCTACACGAAGTATAACTGTATCCATTACCCATTGTAGGTTTTTGCAATATGTGACAGCTGTTTGACCCTGTCACTGAAGTCCCTCTCGCCATGGATAAGAGGCAGGAGTATGATGCAGTGAAGATAAAACACCCTTTATTCAGACTGCTGGACAGAATCAGACTCCTTGATTCTCTGGTTGCCAGAGAGACTGTGTATCTTATGCATCTGCATGTCATAGCAAAAATCTTCCCAACCTCTGACCTGTATAGCACAGTTGTAGAAGGAACCAAGTACACTATAGATGTCAGATGTTAGCTGCCGCAGGACTCAACTTTGCCTTTAGATATGCTACCTGATTTTCTGGAAACATGACTCCAGCATGCAGGCTTAAGGAGAGCTTAATTCATGTTGCAAATGAGGAGCTACGAGCAGAGCTGCATAGCACAGGCTCTGCAATGTGAGCAACATCCATTATCCCCATGATGCGTTCATATCTACCCAGCCTGCTTTGTGCAGAGATAGGGGAATAGCCAAGTATTCATGCAAAATCAGAGTCTGACTATTGCTTTTACAGTTTTCTCACAGGAGCACATGACTAAGCAAAGCAGTGTCTCAGTACCTCAGCTTGCCCTCACGCTACTAGGTCCAGAACTGTAGACAGTACTGCTCAATCAATGTGACACTGAAGTCAATTAGCTCCATTAAGAAATATCAACTAATGTATCAATGGCAGTTATCTTACCTGCAGGACCTTGTATCTTTGTACAGGACTGTGTTTAAAATATACCAACTTATTCCATACTAGCTGGACACCCTGTAAAAGCCTCTGAACTGCACTGTGGAGACAAGACTTTAGGACTGCCAGTCTTCAGTTTCTCATCCTTAAAACAGTTTTTCCTAACTCTCATTTCCTGTTTGCCTAATTGTATTAAAAGCAGTGACAGCATGTCACTGCTCCATGTTAGCCATCATTTTCAGGAAATAATGAATACTCTGTCAATTATTTGTTCCTCTTTGCCACACAAAAGCAAGTGATTCTTCCCACTCTCTCATTTTCCAAACCCTACAAAACTGGAACTAATGAAATCAAACAAACATAGATGTACTGCTCTTAAACACTTCAGACTCCAAAATATTTAAGCACATACCACATTTTAACAACATAGGTATACTTGCTGACTTCAGTAAGAGACCTTTAACTTAGTCTTCTTTGTGGAGGTTGAAGACCAGGATCACATTTACAATCTAGCATTCACATTTTTGAACAGTGACAAAAAGGTCAAAATATGTTTACTTAATTCCTCCTTTGTACATCTTTTTGGAATATCACTGTGATGGATGTTCA